>CAJNOQ010000444.1:0-50427 GCA_905250885.1 Didymodactylos carnosus | reverse complement strand
ATAAAATTCAATATTGATATCATTTGTCATTGGAGCTATACCCCCCCGGGCAAAACGTTTCTCGCAACGTAGATTCTGAAAGTAGACACTTTAGGCTATCTTTCCATGTGCTTATTTCAGAATGGATTTTTTATTCGAGGATCATCATTTCTGAGGGTGGGGGGGGGGCCTTAATGATATACACAACGAGAAGTTTGATTAATCTCTTCTTATTTCAATTTTAATAAATATAATATATTTGGAATACATTGAAAATTAAAAATGTTACTGATATTTATCTAGGATTAATAGTACAGAAAAGATTACTATTTTGAAGGAAAAATGACTGTTTTTCTATTTTTATGTCCTTTCTTAACTCTTTTTTATTATTAATGAATAATGTCTTGAAAATAACAGCATAAACAATTTTTTAGTTGGTTGAACATACATCATCATAGTTCAAATTGTATCTTTCACCTTCTGAATAAAGATTAGATAATTATCAACTTAAATCAGACAAATGTTGATACTTAAAGATTAAAAAATTTTTTTTTATAAAATAAAGAGTTAGACACATTTTAAATGATATGACATTGAAAATAATTATGTTTCTTTTATTTTAATCTACTCTAATACTTATTTTTTTAATCAAAATTAAACGTTGTTTCTGTGCAAACATTTAAATATATCTTGTATATATGTTTCATATTATTTTTTTCATGTAACACTTGCACTCTTTGTCAAGGATTTTTATCATTATTTTTTTTTCAAAATAAATTATTTAATAGGCTAATTCATACATTTACCATAATAGGCTTGAATAACTGATAAAACTGTATATATATGTACGAGTATTGAGAAAAATTGAAAAGAATATCAGTAGGAAAATTTAAATAATGCTACCTCTTTTGTATATTATTGATTGTATCATTGTACAAGTGACATCAAAAAAGAGTTATGATGGGTAAGTTGTTTAATACAAGAAGATAAAAATATAATAAAAATTTAGATTTATTCTTTTATGTAGGAAGAGTGTTTTATCCGTAATACCATTTAAAGAATCACATTATAAATTATTATCAGTATTAGAAGAACAAAATGAGGTATGTGTTACATTTTCGTTTATAACGAATATTTATTTTTATAAATTAATATTTTAAATGTAGATTAATATTTGGAATGAAATACGACGTAATGCATCTGTTGATATAATGATTGATCAGTATAATAAATCATCATGGATCAAACTATTTAATTCTCTTGACATGAAGCCCGTAGTAACCATTGATAATGTTCAAAAGTAATTAGTAATTATATATCGTTAAAAAAGAAATTTTCTTGTAATCTTATGTTTTTAGATTGTTAAATAGCGAAGAGAAAATGTTAAATATTCAATCACGTTCGGGTATACGTAGTGTTACGGATACTTATTTGACTTTTAACGAGGTATATTCATTATTATCTGTTCAATATTTAATTTGTTAGAAATTCTATTCTATTTATGAAGTAGATCGAGACTTACTTAAGAAAAATGAACAGTCAATATCCGAGTATGTCAAGTATTCAATCAATTGGAAAAACAGCTGAAAATCGAGATATATTTCTCATGAAGGTATGTATTCTTGTTTTAAAATTAGATTATAACTGATATTGGAATAAAATAAAACTTTACAGCAAAATAATTTGACTAAATTACAGTTGTATTAATAAATTGTAGCCTAAAGTCAATTTTCTATTTTTTTCATCACTTTCGATTTCTTCTGCCTCATCATAATAAAATTACAAAATTCTAATTCAGTTTTATAATACAAAAAAAAAACCAACGTTTGTAATGCTATTTTTTTTTTCATTTACTCTCATTGTACGTTTCATTAGCCTTCTCAAATGTCGGTAGACGTCAAATAATATTGTGACTGAATATAAATATTTTATTACACTACTAATATATTGTTTAAGTAAAAATACATCCATTTACTAATCTAGATAGGATCATCATTGGCACGTCGAAATGTATTTATTGATTGTGGCATACATGCTAGGGAATGGATTTCACCTGCTACTTGTCTATTCTTTATTAACGAATTTTTAACACAATATTCGGCTGGTGGTAACGCCAAACAAATTATGGATACTTATAAGTTACATATTGTACCAGTATTAAATCCTGATGGATATGCTTATACACATTCAAAAGTATGAAATATCAACATTATTTCTACATACTAGACAATTTTTAAACTTTTTCACCATAAAGGATCGTATGTGGAGAAAAAACAGAAAACCTGTTGGTAGTAATTGCTACGGTGTAGATTTGAATCGTAATTTTGGCTATATGTGGAATACAGGTAGAAAGTTGGTCAAGAATTTTATGCTTGATGATAAAATTTTATTCTCTGTTAGGGGGTTCATCGGCATCTCCATGTTCAGAAACATATCATGGCGGTTCTCCAATGAGTGAAAATGAAGCGAAAGCAATGCAATCGTACATGACCGGCAAAACATGGGACAGTTATCTAACATTTCATAGTTATGGACAATGGTGGTTTACAAACTGGTACGTATCATTTTTTCCTATTAAATCTAAGCTGTTGATCAATAAATCGTCAGTATATCAGAGTAGAGATGTACACGGATACCATTTTCGTGTCCGTATCCGACTTATGCCTAAAAGTTTTCTCCTTTTTGTTTTCCAGCTAAAAACTTTTGTTTTTCGACTGAAAATGTCAAATTATCATTACGTTCTCAAGTAATTCTTTTTTAAACCTTCATGTATTTTAGCTAAACTTCTGTATTTCTTTACTAAAGTTTTGTGGGTTTTCTACTAGAACCTTCCAGTTTTCGGGGAAATTAAAAAAATAGACGTAACTGCCCTACCCGTACCCAACAGCTTCGTACTCGTACCCAGTTTTCGGGTCGGTACGGGTACGAGTAGGGCTGCCCATCTCTATATCAGAGAGAGCATGCTCATACTCTATCTGTATTTATTAGAGATATGGCTCCGATTCGGAAATATACTACAATTTTTTTTGTAAATGATACCTCGATGACTAATTGTTTGTCCTTCTGATGATAGATCTAGCCTAAAATACATACTTATGTACGCGACAACGTTTGAATCATTAAAGCAGTTAAACCACATAACTTCGACATTTTTCTTTAAATTTGTCAGAATTCACAAAAATTAGCGGAAAACGGGCGAAAAGTTTTTTATCAGATCAGATTCAGCTACAAAGTTCATACATTTGCACACCTTTACTCTGTATTTTACGTCGCTTTAGGGGATACACTGACACTCTTCCTCCTCAGTATACTGAATTGGTACGTATTAAGTCTAACAAGAAAATGACATTTTTTTAATTATATATTTAATCCCTTAGGTTAATAAAGCAAAAATTGGTGCTGATGCACTCAAAAGTGTTAATGGTCGAAGTTACACAATCGGTTCATCAGCAGTATTATTATGTTTGTATCAATGATTAATATGCAAATCTATAAATAATAAAATTATCCATTTCAACTTTTCTTTTTAGATGTTGCTTCTGGCGGATCTGAAGATTGGACGAGAGGTACATTAAATATTAAATATTCTTATTGTCTTGAATTACCTCCAACAGGTGGCTCAGGATTTATTTTACCCACTAATGAAATAAAGAAAGTTGGTAAGTGAGAAAATAGTAACAATAATACTTTTTCATATTGTAAAAATTTGTTTACCTGTTTTTTCAAAGGTGCTGAGACATTCAAGGGTATATGCGAATATCTCAAAGCAATATAATAGTCTACAAAGATCTTTTCGTGATGTTATAGAAAAATTTGTTCAAAAGTGTTAGAAATATTTTTGTACATAAATAAATAAACGATATAGAATACAGTCAGTCATACTTGAACTAAGATAAACTGTTACTGCCTGCTAATTTCGAACATGGTATTACACTAAACCTTTAATCAAAACGACGAATAACGAAGAAGTAAAATAAAATGTTTTTCGTTTGTGGAAACAACTCAAACTAAATCAATCTAAATGATTTCTTTCTTTCGGTGTTTTAACATGTTTTTGTCAAAGAGAAATGAACGAGAGAAATCAAACGTTCGTGGGAAAAAATTTTGTCCGTCAAGATTTATTAAAGTTCGTTTTTTCCTAAAAAGAACACGAACATAAATGTGTTTATTATTGTGAAACGTTTTTAAACTTACACGTGTTCTACACTCTAAAAAGAACTGTATGCTAGAAAACCCCAGAGGCTTCGAAAACTCTTTTTCGTATTCGGAATGTTCCTGAAAACCTCTTTCCGTATTCGAGAATACATGTAGGGTACCTGAACCTTCGAAAACCATTGGAAAAAAACAAAAAAAATTTCTCCTACCCGAAACGATGTTCTCGAATACCTTCGGATACCCTGTTCCGTTTTGGAAAATAATACTGTCTTGATTTTTGATTCGAATGCAGAATGATAGTAATTCTCTTTTCCATCAAAAAATATCTAATTTCTTGCATCCTATACATACTAGCGTCAAAAAGTTTAAAAAATACTCTTCATTCGTTATCATTTGCATTGTTATGCCCCACTATAAGAAAGTGATTAGGCATACAACAATTTTGGTTAACTGATATACCGTTTGTAAACTCATTCTCGGAAACCTGTTCAAACTCGGTTTCCATAAAGAAATTCTACGTAACCTTTTTTCCCACAACGCACTAGATTTTTAATCGGTTAACTGGAACGATAACCGATATAATCGCGAAAAATGTTTTTATTTGCACACATTCTTGAAAATACGTTTGAAACAGTATTAAGGAAACATCTAATCTGAGAATGTGCAGCGTACAATTCTGAACATTTTTTCTCTAGGATAAACATTTCAGATGTTTCCTTCATACTGTTTCAAACATATTTAATTTCAAGAATGTGTGCAAATAAAAACATTTTTCGCGATTATATCGGTTATGGTCGGTTCCAGTTAACCGATTAAAAACCCGGTGCGTGTCCGAAAGTAATCATACGTTGTAGGAAAAAAGGTTATGTAGAAGTTCTTTACGGAAACCGAGCCTGAACAGGTTTCCGAGAACAAGTTTTTAAACCAAATAAGAAAGGTTTTTGAAAGTGTATTAGAACTCACGAAAGTCTTTTTTAAGGGTTTTTGAGGATAAAATTACACCGAATAGGAAGGGGTATGCAAAGAGGAAAAGCGTTTTCGGTGGTTCGAAAACATTCTCGAAAGGTAGTCTCGAAAACCCAAAAAGGTTTCATATAGTAACATTTTCGAAAACCATTTTTAAGTTTTCGAGAATACCTTTGTTTACAGTGTGGTGGAACACACATATTATAACTCATGTTCTAATAGCTGCTCAGGTCTAACTTTCGGTATTAGTATACGCTGATTACCACGTATTTGTCGTCCTTTATTTCTGTCTCCTGAATAAGACTTCACTCTTTAAGAAAAGAGTGTTTCTTTACTACTACTCTATTTAATGCCATAGCAGACACTGTGATAACTCCTCAACAGAATTTATAATGATCAAATTACATTATACAAATTATTCCAAATTTTGGGATATCGAGACAGAATCTATTTCATTCGATAGAGATCGTCAGCTCCACAGTTAAGCGCACCGGTTTTGAAGACGAAATATTTGAAAAATACTAAAAGTTTTAGAACTGGAAAATTCAATAACTAAGTCTACGAATCGAAATTCAAAACGTTGATAAGTTTAACTATGCAGCTTTGTCTCCTCTTGCAAATGAGGCCACTTTCAAAATTCTAGTTCAAAAATGGTCAGACTACATAGTTTTTCGGCGTAATAGTAGTTTTTCTCCGTTTGCTCAGATAAACAAAGAATGGGTCATCACAGCAGTTTTGGAGCTCTTAGCAGAATAAATGTACTAGAGCTAAACAAGGTCGTACAAATCTGTGATTGGTGGTAATGTGTAGAGAAATGTGTGCTCTACATGTGCTGTGCTTACTCGAATGTTCCGACCGACTGCCATAACCCTTTATGAAAAAGCTGAAAAAACAGCCAAATGGAGCTGTTTGTAAACAATGTTTTTGCACAAAAATACAAACACTTTTTGAAAAGTTTCACACATATTCCTGTAGGGGATTTTCAGGGCTATCAACCGGCAAAAGTGACCCGCCCAGCGAGTTTGAGGGGGACCTTAAATACCACGACATATACCAAATCACAGAGTTGTAACCAGATCAGCCGATTGACCGACAACCGATCCGATTAAATTCTTCGATCGGCTGATGTTTACGATCTTTTACCGATTCATTTTTTAAAAATAATTTTGCTTTCAGATGTTTTTTCGTCCAAAAAAACGTGAAAAACAGAAAAGATCTTACATGCGTATCTACATAATTGTACCCACCTCTCACCCTCTCATTAAAAACCCAGCTCTCCTATTAAAACATATAACTCTGAGGGGTTTTTATAATATAATCTAGATAAAAGAAAAACGGTTTCTTGTTCTGTTTTTGTTAAAAATCAGGCAGTAGTTCTTCTCACATTTTTTATTGGTTCTTGTGGAATGCACAGTGATGTGATTTGATGTGTAAAAGCTGTAGACAAACCTTTTCTCTGATCGACACGAAGTCTCTATTCTTTAGGTGTTCGGCATTTAAAGCAAGAAAGTGGAAGGCTTAGAACAAAAAGTGTGAGACGTTCGTCGAACCAGACGACATAAAATAGTAGTCCAGATAGAAGCATTTCTCTCAAAAAATAACTGTTTCAAATGTCTCACATTCGAATTCGCGAAACAATCACTCTCGCTTTTCTTGTAGGTAGTCCGAGACAATTACGGCTTTCTGGTTTTGTGAGAGCGATCCGAATTTTTATCCTTGTTGATGCTCTTAGTGACAATCGAAGGGTATCAATTTTTTTGATCACCAAACATTTTTAGATATAAATGACTACCAAAAAAAGATACTTCTGATCACCAACTTTTTCAACATGATACATATTCATTGAAATATTAACCAAATGAACAATATTTTCACAGTTTTATTTATATCTACCCAGGACAATGATTACTACAGCGACAAATGACAGTATACTACAGTTTATGATGATGGATACTGTAATATACGTCAAAATACGAGCTGTTTACGACGAAATACGATGACGTCTATCATGGATAAGGATTACGATGTCGTATTTTATCTGGAATGGATATGTATTTCGTCGTATTTCGACCTATACTATAGTTTACGGCCGTAGACCTTCGACCTGGGTGTTTACAACTTTAAAGCTGTGCTAACTTTATTGAGAGGCCCTTTTGCTTTTTGTTGGCTGATGGCTGAATACGTGTTTTATCGCTAACTTGGTACAAGTTAAATAAAATTGCTAACCCAACAGAATGTTCACAAGAATATACTTTCATGCCAATCGGACAGCTACATGATTCTAATGGTACAACAGGTCAACAGGATTGTTGCCACACCAGAAAATCATTGAATGTAAGCCACTGACGAGAACGATAAATATCTAGCCAGTGATACATTCAATGATTTTCTAGTGTATTCAACCATTAGGCAAACGAAAAGCAAAAGAGCCTCCCAAGTTAGCACAGCTTTAAATTTGTAAATAGATATATATAAAACTGTGAAAATATTGTTCATTTGGTTAATACTTCAGTGAATACGCTTGTGTTATACATTATACTTTGTTGAGAAATGAAAATGTAAGATCATGCTGGAAAATTTGATGGTCAAACGTACATTTACTCGAGATCGAATGCTCGGCGGATCTTCATTCACAATGCTCGCGCCTTCTGTTAAGAATCTTTGAATTCGCGAAACAATCACCCTCGCTTTTCTTGTGGGTAGTCCGAGACAATTACGACTTTCTGGTTTTACGGGAGCGATCCGAATTTTTGATCTAATAGAACAAGTTTGATTGCTTACTCTAGTGAGCGATATGATTGACAGAGATTGAATGAGGTTTTTTGTTTCCGGCTGCTGTTCGAGAAACGTTTTTTGATGATCATAGCTGGTAACAATCACTCGCATGCCTTACGTCTCGAATGCAAAAAAATCATCACATCGCTATAAGAAAATATTCTCCAACTTATAACAATTTTCATATTTATCTGTTCAAGCATTTCAGTCGACCAGTACAAAATAAAGAAATTTTTATTATACGTCCAATTAGCCAACAAATTGCGCATCTCTGTCACGAGAGACACATGATGCTCTCTTTTTTCCTCTACTACTGTCAGGATTTTCGATCTGGGGGAGAGCAGAAGGGTGCTGGCCCTTTCCTAAAAAAATGTGTGGACTTTCTGCCAAAAATATCGACAACTTTTTTTCGCCAGCCAATTTCTGCGAAGCAAAGTCTTTAACCCCTCCCATCCCCAAGAACAATCGAAAACCCTAACTACTGTTCTATTCTCTATGATGACAGCGAGTTGATTCACCAAAACGAACAGAAGAGAAAAAAGGGAAATATCTCATATCAATCCAACAGAACAGTAGTAGAGGCGAAAAGAAACCACCGTGTGTCTTTGGATCCATGTCGGTACATAATGCAAGGATAGTGGTGGAATCAGATCTTGTTTTTCGATTGTTGTGCTGAGTCAGTTGGATTACTAAACAGGCTTCGTTTTGTGTATATACAAAGCCAGGAGTCGTTAGCAATCATTACTCTAAGGATCTAACAGTTGACATGCGTTTCGCCGCTACTGTGTGTGCGTCAGTGGGAAATGAAAGAGAAAATTGCTGTGAGATTTGAGTACTGACAAGTTTCTTCTAGGATAAAACAATCAGTACTCAGAACTTTTTCTTAACGAAAGAGAAAACATTTTGAGCACAGTCAATTACATACGATAGAATACTATACTTAGACCATGTGCACAGATGATTGGACGCTCTGACCAATTAGTTAGTTTATAGGTTAGGTTGATCAACTTGTTGTAGTTTGGTCTACGGATCCGGCTTAACCGATCGATTAGCCAAGATATCAGTCTCTTGCCCCTACTCAATTGTTTCTTCATCAACTTAAAACCAGATCAGAATTATGAACTAAAGCTACAAAACGGGATATATCAATTCGTTTAATTGATTTTATTTTGTATTGCTTCTACTGGGATCAAAACCTGCGCGGTCACAGAGTTTTCAAAAAATGGCCCATCATGCAGTGTAGAAGTATATCCCAATCGAGCTGTTTCAGCGATGTTAATTTTTCTTGTCTTCTTTCTACTGAGGATGAGGCCTCAACATGTGGATACCCTCATGAGGGTATCTACATGTAATTGTGTCTATATGCAAAATGACAGTGAGTTTCTTCTTTAAATATTTTATTTTTCTCTTTTATTTTGTTGACAGGTAAAGACTATGTGTATGGAAAAGGAAAGTAGCAAGAAAATGAAATTTAGTTTTCATTTCCTGTAATGCATAACCAGGTTCATCTGCACTTGATCATCAGTAAACATCGAGTACCTTAATCTTGTCCAAAGAATTAATACCGGCTTTTCTTAATTTCAGTTATGACGGACTTTGTCACCAGGAGTTAGAACCGTAATCGATGCATACGTACTCTCAACTTCCTCAATTGATACGTGTTTAATACTATTTTCTCCGGAGAAAACTAGTACCTTATTTCGAAAACAATACAATGTTAACTTATTTTTCTGGAATATGTACAACGACGTTTATGTGTGACGCCGACGGTTCATAAAGAATCGCTAGCTCATCTCAATATGTGAGAAAAGGCTATTTCAACCTAATAACATTATTCTTACTTTTCATATTGGACATCGATGGAATCCAAACTTGTGCATTTTTTTTGTCAGTTAGTGAGTATGGTGATGGTGAGAACGCTGAAATGAGAAAGAATACGGATACCCAAGAGCGATTGTATCATTGGTGCTTGTTTCATGCTGTGTTCTACAAATAGAGTTGACTTTTCGGTGGTGACGATAACGATTCAGTAGACTATTACTATCACTACCCGAAACACTATTATTGCAACAATGTGCTAATTGGCCGAAAAAATGAGAGAGCCATGGTGGCCTTTTCTGATGTAATTCCTTCTGTGGCAATTTTTGATGTGGTTGTCTTTGCAGCAGCGGCCATCATGAACCATGATCTTGTTCAACCAATGTTTAAAAGTATCTTTGTTCTGAAAAGGGCTTATATAATGGAATCGACAAAATATATGCTAAGGATTTTTCGAAAAGCAGTAATCTTGTTTTCTAAAAACGCAAAAAATGAAAAGGTTTCTGTCAAGCACAAACTACTCTTGATAACTATTTCGGCAAGTACGAGTATCAACGATAGTAATACTGTTTGTCCTTCGAATTAAACCAAATCATATTTTTAAATCAATCCAATCTAGGTCTAGTGATTATCAATCTTTGTTTGTCATCCATATCTCCGTGACTTTGTTTTATAATCTATATTTGAATCAATTAAAATATATTTTAAAACCGTATTTAAACGTAAGAAAATGTAACAGACCTGCAGAGAAAACTTATTCGATAACGAAGCATTTCGGCGAGTGCTACTATTGCCACACTTGTTCGATGACTTAAACAATAATTAGCCATTATTTTTTCTTCACGTCTCGCTTGAATCACAGTATCGTTCCCGTAACAACCTTCATGATGTTGCCATGAAATAATCTCTTGCAACCAAGCTGGTTGAAAGAAATCGGCTTTCCCAAGCATGAGACCAAATGCTACTTGTTCAAGAAACAAATCTCGATCTGATTCATTGAATTGATTGTCAGCTATATTAGTTGACTCAACTAACATTTGATTCAGCATCTGTTCTAAAGCCATTTCAATAGAATAACCAAAGACTTGTTTGAATTGTTTTTGTACATAATTATTGCAAGCCGAAAACGGTGATGTAACAACAATAAAGTATAATATTTGATGTGTAAGAGAATATCTGCATGTATTGGTGTAGTTGCTCATATAGATCATACATGGTATATTCAGTTCACACTGGTGTGATGTGATAAACAGTTGATGTAAACATTGATCCGAACGTTTTTCGATAAACGTTGATGAACATTTCACAGACTTTGTACTATAAAAGACATTCGCAGAAAATGTAGTAAATGGCACAAGTTTAGAAAATGTGCCACGTTGAAGAATTGATAATAATTGTCGAAGGTAATAAGGATGTGTATTTGTTTCAGATTCAATTATTAAATTGATTAGGTGATCATTAAAATTAATCATACTAAGTACAATATTTGTAAGATTATTTGAACATATCATAGAATTTAATTGACTAGTTAGTTGATCATTAGCAATTCGTAGACCAATAGCGGCGTCTAAATTCACATTAAAAATGTTTTCAGAATAAAATTTTAACGCCAATAACAATGCATTAATAAGGTCATTATCATTAATTATCGAATCGGATTGAGTCTTGTTAATAAGTAGCAGATATAAGACAAAGTACTTTACAGAAATCATTTTAATTAAAATATCAACAACTATCTAAAAACCAAGTCTTGAAGAAAATGGAATGAAACATTTTTTTTTCTAAAAAAAGTCATTTTGAATAAAGACCTCTATGGATTACTAAAACTAAAAAAAAGTCATTTTTCAAAGATTAATAATCTTTTGATAAGAAATAAAATAGATTAACTTCGTATTATTTCTTAACGCATATAGAATTTTATTCTCTTTTACTGATCATAAGTTTTGTTTCGATAATGACGAAAGCAATACTCTTTTATAGTCCTAATGGGTGAAACTGTAGATATAAACTGGTCATATGTGTACAGAAAAATTAGCAATTGAAAAAAAATAATTTATTAGAAGTGTATCATATGATGATAGTAAAACAGCACATCTATATAATAATAGGGTTCTTTCCAGATTTTGTTTTTCAAAAAACTTATTTTAAACGTAATAACATGACGAGTGTGTGAATTCATGCAATGTCATATTCATCTGGCATTGGTAAATAGTCGATCAATGAACGTTTTTCATAAACATACACGAAGAAAACAAGTAGAAATATATAAAAATCAGCTAATACTAAAAGAACACTAATAAATGGCATTAGTTGAATTAATTCAATGAATAATTTCACTTTTGCACAGGACATATTCGTTGTTATTGTTCCATCGTCTCGTTTCGAACATGTACAGCGCTGTACAATTTTTAATAGTTTATGATCAAAAAATGATGCATCAGTCATATCGGTTGAACAATAATCGAAAAATTGTTGAATATCTTCTGAATGATACGTATTTATATCAATAAGATTCATGATGTGATAAAAATTACTTGCCATGTGGAGAAGTAATGATAGTAAAAACTATAAGCGACAATTCAACGAATAGTCAAATAAATAAGTTATATCTAAGAAGATTATACTTACAGGCCATAAGAATATGAAATGATCTCTACGAAATCCGCTAAGGAAGAAGATGCATATAAATATTGCTTGAATGACAATCCAAAATGATAAATGACACCAGTTTGATTTTAGTACAGGATTATTAATCAACAATACCATGCCAAACTGTGAACATGTACCCAAAAGAAGATAGGCAAATGATAATGTTAATAGAAAAATAGCTGAAACCATAGTAGGATGAATTGAGTGAAAGTTAATAGGTATTATACAGTATGAAATTTCAACAGATAACAAATTTTAAAATTATAGTGAATTGAGAGTTTAATTACTATTAATTAAATTGTTTGACCTATATTTAAACTTATTAGACTAAAATCAGATGATAAATTATGTTGAACGAATAAATGAAAAATATTTTCAATGAGGTGAAATGAATTGCTTAAAGCGCGAATAACGACATAAACTACTATATTTTTTATAAGTAATACTCGTCGTTTATGCTTTGTAACTCAAATCGCATGTTGCACCTATATTCACGTTTACTTTAATAATTTGTATTACAAGTTAGGAAAATAACAACCGAGTCCATCATTCATTTTCTTCATCATCGCTAGAAATTAGTTCTAACATCGATGAAATTTCATTTTCATCTTCATTCCTTTCATTTAGCAGCTGTTGACATTGTTGACCATCATATCCAATGAGGCATCCACAGGGCACACACAAATCAATCATTAAACCATCGCTGCATGATAGACCAGGTATTTCAGGTAAATAGCCCGATTGCTCTTTTCCATTTGGATAAATAATTGTATTATTATCGCACGCCTTACTAAATATATGAACAATTTCTGATTGACCACATTTGGCACACACTTTTCTGTTTGATTTTTTTAATTGCACCGTTTTCGATGGCTTGGCTAGTTGTTTTTCAGTTAATATTTCACGAAACTGATCTATTATTTCTTGTTGAATTCGATCCACAATCGTTGTTACACCAAAATAGAAATGAGTTTGCTCTAATGTTTCATTATTTTTGTAGAGCTCAATGTCATGCAAAAAGTCTTTTGGAAGAATATTTGATTGTTTACATAACTTAACATATTTTTTCCATATCGAAAGACTCGTTGAATAAGTTTGAGTTAAAAATTCTAATCTATCAACTGTTAAACCTTCAATTGGCATCTTGACCTAATTATCTACAATTAAACATTGTTTATCATGGAAAGATTTGAAACTATAACGATACCAAACATCACTTCCGATATCAAGAACTACTGTTTTATACTAAATATGGACATGGTATAGATTCGTTTAGAATTTGACTCTGGTAACTAGTTTATGATATCAAGAAATACGTTGATGTCTTTTTTTTCTTTCTGTTTCTTATGTATTTGCATTCTTTCTCTGCTATTTTCCTTGGTATTTTTTACATTTTTATTGGCTAGGCAGGACGATAATAACGGGGCTTTGCTCTCTTTTAACCTGTCTTAGTTATAACTATTTGTTTCATCAATAAATAAATAAAGTTTAAAAAAATAAAATTGAAATTCATGTTATTATTCAACTAGTAGTTTCTATTGTGTAATAACGCAGAAAAATATAGTCGTAAATGAGAAAAATAAAATCATCTTTTAACAGTTATGTAATTTCTATCAGTACTTATAATGTAAGGCTGAAACATATCAAAAACTGAACAATTTTACTTTCATCTTTATGCGACTATAATGGTTTGAAACGGCCAAAATTCGATCAGAAAATACAAGGTAGATTGCGACGATAAAAGAAGCTGGCATCTAGCATAGAATGTAGAAGTAGAACTCGTATCGAAAATGCATTTCACGTAAAAGACTTCATTATCCACTTTTTGTCTCAACTGCAGTGATGATCACAAGCGAGCTTAGTGCAATATTTCTGAGATTAAGAGCATTTTCAGTCGGATTGGATGTAGTATATGTGTCGTTTACGTCACAGAAATGACTGAAATATGAAGTTTGTTTCTTTCTTCTGTGTTGCTGGCACACACGTGCTTTTAGATTGATGCAAGCGATGCGAAAGAACAGAAACGAACGTCTTATTTTAATCATCTCTAATATGAAAATGACCTTTAAAATATGATGATATTTAAAAATATAAATCCTGGTAATAGAAACCTCATTTATATTAGAGCCATCTCAAATAAGAAATATTGAAGATATATTTCGATTTCTTTCCCATCTCGGACATCGGTACATTTCGTTTCCATTTCACGCGAAGAAAATAACAAAAACAAAAGCCAGAGAAACGTACTCATGTGCGTGATAAGAAAGAAATCGAGATATATCTTAAATATCCATTATTCGGTACTGTGTTTATTATCTAGACAAGCTGGATGTGATGTATCCACTGTGACCTGCACTTGCGTGGAGCACTTGATAAGAAGTGAAAGTGAATATCTTGAAGTGATTTAAATACCTTATTCACTTGCAAAAAATTCCATGAACGTTAGACAAACTTGCGAGAATATATGTGGGACAAGTACGTCACTAATGTATTCATGCCCAAGCTCCGCACATAATTAGAAAAATTTGAAATATACACAATCTCAAACTCCGCACACTTTTTGATTAATGAATAAAACATGGACTGTAGAGCAAGAAAAACACTTAAACACAAAATTAAAAAAAAAAAATTCAGGAAATAATGAGTAATACGGTAAATATATAGGGTGATCCAAAAGTTCTCCGAACTGTTAAAACATTATCCAAGGAATCCAAGGATTCGATTTATCAATCTACGGCAAACATTGGAGGCCATCAACGCGATGTTCGATACAAATTTGCATTTTCTAAATCCGCTTTTTAAACGTCCTTTTTTATATTCATAACAAGTATCGAATTCAGTACTTTGGTTATTACTTTACTTAAACTTTTTACATCTATATATTTATTTAGTCTATCGGGTAACTGACAAGTCATACGTCGAAAGAGTAAGGTGGGTTGAATACGTCACATGAGTTACATGTCTTGTTTTCCATATTCAATTCACTGTCATAGTACGCTCAAACTTATATAAAGATGAGTCAAAACTTAATAAAATAGCTGAGACTGATGTCCGCGAATATATTCAATTTATCACTGTTGGCAAAACGTTTTGAAAAGCTCGTTTTGTGCTATTGAGTAGTACAGTAACACAGGCTACAAAACGGGATATATCAATTCGTTTAATTGGTTTTATTTTGTATCGCTTCTACTGAAATCAAAACCTGCGCGATTAGTTTTCATTGCCTGTAATGCATAACCAGGTTCATCTGCACTTGATCATCAGCAAATATCGAGTACCTTAATCTTGTCCAAAGAACTAATGCCGGCTTTTCTTAATTTCAGTTATGACGGACTTTGTCACTAGGAGTTAGAACCGTAATCGACGCATACGTAGGGATGTGCAGTGTCAGTGTGAAACACTGAAATACTGGCACCGAAACCACCGACACTGACGCCAGTGCAACACTGGCTCTACTCTCATCGGTGTTCACTGACACTGTGACTACACTGGCACTGACGTCACTGAAACACTGACCTATAGTCTCGACGGTGTTTACCGAAACTGATTACACTGGCACTGCAACACTGAGACACTGACTCAATCAAAGTAAAGACGCTATGCGCTTCACCCTATAGTCATCAAGTAAAGTGTTGAAATGAAATGAGAACATATGGCCTCTCAAAAAGCCTAAATTTGAGATTGATCTATAATTTCGAATAATAACAGTAACATCATAGGAATTTATCATTTCTAGTTTTTATATAAATATATATATATTGTCTTTCAATTCATAGCGATTCTATTAGATATTAATATTCTTTTTTGATTGCGATATACAACTGCACTTTTTGTTTAAGCGTTTCAAAGTGCTACAAAATTACTTCCCCACCCAAAAATAATGAAATTTCGAATCGATTCAAGGACTTCATTTTCCGCTGTGGTCAGGTCCGTAGCTAGAAATTTTTCTAGGAGGGTGTACGCTAGTAGAAATGATGTTTGATCTTGCGAGCGGCTTTTTAGCCCTGTATCACCCTACAGATATTTTTTTCGAAGGAGTGTGCTGTATATAAACTATAATCAAAGAACATTAGCACCGGTGTGTCAGTGTTGCAGTGTTAGTGTAATCAGTTTCGGTGAAAACCGACGAGACTATAAGTCAGTGTTTCAGTGACGTCAGTGCCAGTGTAGTCACAGTGTCAGTGAACACCGATGAGAGTAGAGCCAATGTTACACTGGTGTCACTGTCGATTCTGTCGGTGTTCAGTATACTGAAACTGCACATCCCTATGCATACGTACTCTCAACTTCCTCAATTGATACGTGTTTAATACTATTTTGTCCGGAGAAAACTAGTGCCTTATTTCGAAAACAATACAATGTTAACTTACTTTTTTAGAATATCTACAAAGACGTTTAACTGTGAAGCTTTACAATACTATCTTTACGATAGTTAATAACAATGTTTTTCACATGTAGTTGTACATGTCATGATGGAATTTGGTAACATTCGTTCCTCATGTTGATGTTTTGTTTGGTAACTTTTTAACTAGTGGTGTTATACATCAATAATCAATAGCATTAACTGGTACCCTCAGATTGTATTCGATGAACAAGTGGTCCAGTTGCGATAAATAAGATGATCGACGTTGTTGCTTTTTCGTATTTTTGCCTTTTAACGATAGTTGGAGGACTTTTCCTTTCCTGCTAACCATGATTTTGTTATTCAGTTATGCGATCGTAAATGTGCATCTCATCGCCATTGATTATGTCAAATAATGGCTGTACACTACTTTCAAACTTCTAAGGTTTAATATTTAACTAAAAAATTGAATTGTCGCAATAACCAAGGTTCTGAATTCGATACTGGTCATGAATATAAAAAAGACGTTTCAAAACCGGATTTAGAAAATGCAAATTTGTATCGAACATCGCGTTGATGACCTCCAACATTTGCGGTAGATTGATAAATCGAACCTGTTTTCCTTGGATAATGTTTTAATAGTTCCGAGAACTTTTGGATCACCCTATGTAAGTAAAAATCAGAAAATTTTAGAATAACCTTCTGAGAAATTGAAACAGAAGATGTAAAGTACTGCTGATATATCATCCAATGTAATTTTTAAGTATAAAAGGCCAACATCAGTACGAGTCACATCACAATCTAAAACAGCAATTCATCTGTGATCTATGAAACTCAGAGTAGAACAAGAAACAACTCAAGTCTTGAAAATTTTTGAACAAATAAAATATTAATTTTATAGTTCTTTTATTTTGAGACTGCTGTGAGTCAGTCCTTTTTGTTTATTTTGTTAATTTCTAAAGCCGTATAGATTTCTTTCATGTTTCGTCTTAGAAGACAATATAATACGCAAGTACTATTTTAATCTTGTACTAAATATGGAATTAGTTTTTAAAGAAAAAAAATTCCATTTTCTATTATTGTCTCTTAGGGAATAATGCTATATTAAATCTGTCTTTTTCTTCTCTTTCTTTAACTATTTTTGAATACTCTCAGCTTAGACATATTCATCATAAAAGAATAGAAGTTCATAAAGTGTCTCTACTGAAGATGATTCCATTGTTTATTCTGAAAAATAAATCGTAAAGCTTATAAAAAATCTCATTATTTTTTTTTTCATATTAAATATCTTTTCGAATTTTGATTATTCAAATGAGTTATTTGTTTAGAGTTATTGACGATTAGGGAATTTTCATATGTCTAGCAAAAAATGATATTTAAGATATTATTACACATAAAAAAGTTCAGATCGAGAAAAAAAAGGTTATTTATATATTTGTCTGAGATAGACATTCGATGATCTTCTATTACTATTGACATTAGCACCATTATTTGTCGATGCAAGATTTTTTAATCGTTGATTATAATATTTTTCACGATTTATTGAATTTAAACGATTCATTGTCTTGTAATCATTCCATAGAGCATTGACAACTTCACTTGTCAATAAATCGCTAATATTTTCAGATATTAAACGTAGTATCAAAACTCCATCGGAATTTAAATATTCAAGTACAAAACGTTTGATTAACACATTTTGTTTAAATCGTTCTTTTTTAGAATATAATTCTAAATATCGTGCAATATAAGCATAATTGAATTGTCGAAATAAACTACGTAAAATAGTAAAAAATAAACTTTTTATATTGTTCAATGATAGAAAAACCAACCAAAACCAAATAATTGTAAATATTTTTTCATTGAATACATTCATTGGTAATAGACATTGAACCTATGTAAAGAAATAAAATGAGTCAATTTCAAAACATATTGTATTTTTGCTATGCATATTCTACTCTACTAAATGGATTTTAATAAATTTTCTAAATTTTATGCATTGAGAAAAGATCATCGTTCTCGTTTTCATTTGGATATCGACATAGACATCAAGCCAGATTAATTGACAATGATTTCATCACTAAACAAAAATTCTTCTTCTGTTTCTACCATTTAAATATGTCTAAGAAATTATATTTTGGAGAAATATTTAACAAATGTTTCGATAATTTTCGAAATAACTTTTCTAAATTCGCATTAGTCGAAAATTTTTGCACCAAATTATCATACTGACGTTAAATTTCGTATTTCTCATTAAGAATCTATGTTATATGTCTCAAAATACAGAGATGTGAAAAGCATATTCTTTTAATTAGAAAAAATATTTTCGCTAATGTGTGATTCTTCAAAAAAAGCTCTAAAACAATGGTTTATTTTATAAAATGGAGACATTTTATTCATCGATATTAATCTAAAAGTACCATACTGAAAATTCTATCTAATTTGAACATATTACACATCATTCGAGTAATCTTTGAAAAACGGATCGAATTGTGCGGTTTATTAATCGATTTTGACACTTTTCATGATTAACAGCCATTTTTTGTTTTAATAATCATCAAATCAAATGTCAATACAAAATTTCTTATGTATTTTCAAAATTCTTCAATTTTTTTTTTTTTTTTTCTTCATAAATGATCTTTCAGTCTTATATAGAAATAAGCAGTTATCAAATACTTACGGTATACAATGTTGGATGTCCAACTTTTGATATGGAAAAATCACAGTAAACTGTTAACGGAAATATTTTTGAACCAACAACATATTCTCCTCTTAGAAAATTATCAATAACTTCTACACCATAGAAGAGAGCATTTTTTGTTAATAATGTATTAAGCAAAAATAATTGTAATGTTGAATTTAATAGAAATAATAATTTAACGATTAAAAATAAATTTGTTAAATAGTATCCATGAAAAATATTTTCATTAAGAAAAAAAAATGGTAGACAAAAAATATTAAATGATTTTATAATATGATTAAATGACGTTTTTGGTTGTTGATTTGAGCGATTAAAATCATAATATTTTGCTTTAGCTAACATTATTAACATAGTTGTTATATGACGAACTTTATAACGACATGTACGATAATCATAGGTGGGTGATAATACATGTTGAATATTAATACCACATCGAGAACTAAAACTAGACCAAATAATACGTGGAATTAAAAAGCCAAGGGATTGAATAGCAAGTAAAATAGGTAACCATTGATAATAATAAATTGAACGTTTTCGTTTCATATTTATATTTGATGATGTCAAAATTGTCTCATTCATCGTTAAATAATACGTATTATGAACATAACAATAATGTCTAGTGTATGATACAAAATTTCCTATCAAAAAAAAAAAAAGAAGTCATTTTTTTATAATTATTTCATAGACATTTGAATTATTGTTACAAATTGATTTCAGATCAGTTTCAAATTAGAAAAAGAAAACTCACATCTAATATTTCAATAGTAAAACTATGAATAAATTTTGAAAGAAGTTGTCAATTTTAGATCTAAAGGTTCAATAGCCAAAACTATTCTCAGTTATTATTTTGATGTATAAAAATCATCGCATAGTTATAAAATAGATCATCATCATCAAGAGTTCTGAATGATTTATATATATATATATAAATCTATTGTTATTAAAGTAAGATTTTGTTTATTTCAACTAAAGCATGGTTATAATGAACTCATTGATACTTCGTTTTTATTGTTCTACTATTTTTGACATAGTATTCATTATAAAAATAATTGTCATATAACGAATATAACACCGAAAATACAACATCAATATTAATTTTACCCGTAAATTCGCCAGGCGTCCAACATACAATCAGATCACTTAAAAATAGTCTTGATGTTAATATAGCTGAAAATATTAACAATATTACAACTGTTGAACGATGATTTAATCTATTTGAACTATCATCGTCACTACATGAAAACCATGATGAACGCGTATGTCCAAGTTCTGTTATACGATGAACAACGTCCATCGTTTTGTGTCGAATGACAATAAAATAATAATAATTTAGATGTCAACATCAAAAGAGGAGGAAAAGAGAGCGGAATACCTCAAAAGAAAAAAGTTCTTCTAACAGATATGAATGGAAAAAGTACGTTTAAGTGTTGTTTCCGATTTGAAGATGATGTATGTGTATGTGTGCGTGTCTTTATTCTTCTATTTTTCTCTATCTCTCTATTTTTGTGACAAAAAAAGTTTTGTCTCTTACATAACTATCTATAAACTGATTTGGGCATTATAATACCATCAGGTGCTGATTAATAAATACAACACGGAGACACAATGAACCATTATCAAAGGTCGTATTCCTAAGGCTATCGTTGTTCTTAAAACATCTTTTTCTCTTCTTTCTCTCAAGCGTAGATGAATTTTTTTATAGTTTTCGGTCCAGTCGGTAATATATATTATTCTCTTCTTTTATTACTCATTCTATCTGTAGACAAACTGACATTGATAGGTAAATATTGTAAAATAGAACTTTGTAATAAAAAAAAAAGTATGTTCAAACATTATATTCATTTTGATCTACGAAGATTAGTTTCCGGAGGATAATATACATTCATTTGATTGTTTCAGTATAATTACATTTAATAAGGTAACACACGAGTTACTAAATATTGATTAAGTTTGATTTCAAAATTCTTCATTTATCTCGAATAACGAATGCTTTACTTTACTATAACCTATCGAATACTAGAAATGATTTGTTCAATGAGAAAACATTAAGAATTCAAATATGATTGGAATCGGTATGAACATTGCAGTATTTCAAACAGAAAATGTCTCAGTTTCTTTCTAACAAGACGCAGGCGAGATAGATATGACTTGAATAATAAAACAGTCAAATCGTTACTTTTTCGAGCTATTGAAATTATTCAAAAAGCGGTGAAATTTTAATTTCTTTTGTTCTTGATGAACATCCATGAACAAGTTGAACTTTCAGTGATATTTGATTAGTAGTTTCCACCTATCAACTGAATCCGATATTTGAAATTACACATAAAAGTGATAAAACGTTCGAAGCTCTAAATTCTGTTAAAAATATGTATCTGTTATAAAGAAAATCAATTATCAGTTTGTCAAAAGTTAAGTCAAATTTTTTCCCTCAAACACAAATCATATGTCTGATGTTCGTGTAGGAGGAGGGACATATGAGAAACAGTAATGATATAAACCATCATATAAAATAAAATTAATCTATTACCTAAATGAAGTTATAGAATAACGGAATAGAATGAGTTCAATTTAATACTAAACCACAAATTTTCAATTGACTGTAAAACAGTTTTCAATAAAGGTGCATCAATATTAATTATGACATGCCAGTACAGATAAGATCCTTATATGAAGAGATTTCTTATTCTATTAAAATCTATGCTATAGTCTAATTCTCAAAAGAGTTCTATTCTATCTATTTTAAGTAAAAAGAAAATTTGTGCATTCACTCTATACACAATTCACTTCTTTTATTCTTTTTTATTGCTCAGATCAAAATAAATCATTTAACAATAAACTTGTGTTTGACTGATTTATTATTTTTGCTTTGATAATCTTCCATTAATTTAATGAACTATAAAAAATAAATTGGTTAATATGTGATTTTTCGAGTTATTGACGATATTTTATCAAGCTGTTTAAAAAAATATTCTTGTTTTTTCTTCTTTTTCTCATCATTATATTTATATGACCAGAAAAATTAACAGAAAATATATGACCCTATACATCGTTAGACGAACTAATTTTGATTTTTCATAATAAACTGTGTCACAAATATTATTTCCGTGTGTCATTCATTATTTCAAGGTTTATTCTCATCAAATGTATAGAAAGTCTGTTGATTATTCCGAAAATTTCACAAATGATAATAAATTTCCGAAAAACTTACATATGCGAATAATTGTCAACATTTTTTCTTTTACTTTCGAAACTTACTCTCTAAATATTTTTAAACAAATTCCACATTGGAAATTTATAAAAAAAACATGTTTCATTAGCGAATGTTCACACACACGGGGAATGCGTGATGTATGTACACTTGATTTCTCATGTTCCATTGTTATAGCATCAGAAGTATCATAAAAATAGACATTCTATCAAGTTATGTACAACAATATTACAGAGAAAAAAGAAGTAACTCAAAAAATACACTAGTATCAATTGCACAAACCACAACAAGATACATGGCAAAAGAAAAGTATACTAAACATTGAGAATAGGTTCTGCAACAGGCATATTAATAACTGCTGATAATAGTGGTGTGTTTGTGTCACGACGACATACCAGTACCTGAAATTAAAGAACAATTAAAAATAGTCTAATTTTTAAGTATTTGTCTTACCTTCACAGTATCGGATATAACTTTGTCTGTTATACAACTAACAAATGTACAAAATCCATATTCCATTCCGTTCACTAATATAGGTATCTTAACATAACAGAAAACCAACATGTAAAGATTTATATATAGTGATATGAAATAGTATAACCCTCACTTCAATGTAATTTGGATTTAGTTTGTAGATATTATCATCATACATAAAAGATAAGTAGAGATTGATTACAGGTATCGTAGACGCTGTATTCTGCAGTTTTACAGTTAATTTAAATCTTGGTCCGAGACCATGTACCTTTCAGAAAGAAAACAATTTTTTACACAGTAATAAGAGTTTTGACTTCTTTTCGACGTTCCATACTTCAGCATTAATTCTGATTGTTTCTGTCTTAGTTTTTGCCACTGGAGTTAAACCGGATTGAATCGATTTTAGAAACTCTTTACCAGCAAGAAATTTCAGACGTATCAAATCTTGTTGAAATACTCGATACATGGCTATTAAAAGAAAGAAAATTTTAGCATGTTCACTTAGTCGTACTGTGACAAAACAGACAATTATTTTCGTAATTGTCGCCATCAAAGACGTCAACATCTGTAGATATTTTACTTACTTTCAGCTAATTCTTTTTCACGAAGCGTTTGATCAACATATAATTTTGTTCGCTTGGGTACATCAATTTTCATATTTTGTTCTTTTGGAGGTCCATGTAGTACATCGGTGTCTTCAAATGTTGCAGTACGTTTCAAAATTTTCACAATTAGACCACCATCTTCAAAAGAATAACAGAAAATAAATTATAATGATTAATGAACTTTAACTCACTTTTTGTAATCATGATCAACGTTCCATCTTCACGTCCGAAACGTCCAAAACGCATTGCATGTACAACATCATCAACTTGAATCACATCAACTAAAAATTTATCTTTATACAAATGTATTTCATTATTTCCTAATGCAACTGCCACAGCCTGAAATGCTTTTGGTCTATAATCAATCAAACACATGGCAGTAATAATCGATGGTAATGAATGTTTCCAATATCGTTTTCCCTATAAATGAAAACAATGCATATAATCAATTAATTATTGACTAAACTTCATTCTATTTGTGCTAGACTTTTAAAAAATACAAAAAATTAAAATACTTTCGTTGTATAACAATGAAGTGTTGAATCCATGCAACCAACGACAATATTTCTACCAAATCTTTCCAGTCCCACAGCCATTGAATGCAAATAAATAGCTCCCTTTGGTTCCTCATGACCTCTGACAATAGTGAAAACAATTAATAAGTACCTTTTTCTCTGTGTTATCTTTTGTCCTCACCGTTTAAATTGATAAAGATAACCGTCTCTACATGCCGCCACAATTTTATATTCTACATCGTATACCCCGGAAACATTAAGATAAGCTGGAGGAGATGGACATTTCATCTGAAAATAAGTAGAAAATAAATAATCAAAAATAAATTGGACATTGATTTCTTACCGTTGCTAAGATTGTAAATGCTTCTGATTCAATAATATAGATTTTAGCGTCCTCCGTACCAACTACCAAACAGCTAAGAGCATCTTCATCGGCTGAAGTTTTATTTAATTTTTTCATGCATGTTATAGAACTCTACCAAACACAGAAATAAATGTGAATTCTGTCTAATGTATCAACAGATCTTTTTACTTACTTGTCGTTTCAGTTCCGTATTTTTAAATGCTTCTACAAATTGAAGTGCTTCATCTCGACTTGCTAATCGTAAAAACCTAAACTTCAATCATAAAAAGCGCTTAGATGTTATGTGAACACAGACAAGAAGTCAATAGTGGGAACATGAGATATTTCGTGTAAATATTAAGTGAAAAATATGCTACATACTTACATCAATGATTTATATGTGAGTGGAACTGTATTACTCCGATTAAGTTCATTTAGTACACCGTTCATTGCACGAACATCTATGTTGCCCTAAATAATCCATATTAAAAATACTAGAAACTGATACCGACAAATGCGTTTACCTCTTTTGCTTTCGCCCAAACTTCTTTTTCTACTTCGTGAATCTCTAGCTGTGGTAAAGTAAACTTATAATACGGTCTTAAACTTTTGAAAACAAATACAGCAGATCCCGAAGCAACAGCTAATGCTAACAAAAAGAAAAGAAATTCTAAACTAACAAATCGCAACAACATCGGCATTATTCGGGTACCTGGAACACGAGGTTGAAGATTATCCATGAAACAAGCAACTACGGCACAAGGTAGATCAGTCAGATTACTTTCTTTGGCAACGGTAAATCCTAAAAGTAAATCAAATTATCTCTTTTAATACTGATAATGAAGAATGAAAAACAGACTAACCTTTAAAAACTTTAAGCTTAACTTGTAATTTTGGTAAAAGAATGTTTCCATAATCAGCTAGAATTAGATTTATGGATCCGTCACCCCATAAGTCAGATAATTCCATACAACTTGACACTGTATTAAGCCCAGCGACAAAATCATTATGTGCTGATAGCCATTGAGATTTTGAATCGGTCCTAGAAAAGAGATGTTGGATGATCAATCAGCAGTAGTAGTTCAGAAGAATAAAAATTTACAACAGAAATCATTTTATGAACTTTGATTAAGAATATATTTTCTATTTAGGAGTAGTTTTTCCTCAAAAGTATATTATTTGAAACTTTTGCAAGCTGATCATCCCTTAGTTAGAAAATTTGCTTATACACACGTTGTTGCCTTCGTTTCTGCATTCTCCGGTTGAACGCTACTATTTGGCTGATCCGGTTGTGATGATTGTTTTGATGATGTGCCACGTTCTTTATTCAGACGCATTTTTTACCATGAGTTGATTGAACTTCTTAGTGATGGAAGGAGAATGAAGAAAAGAAACGTAAATTTTTTGCCAGCCATAATCATGTTCAAGTTCATGTCGTATCGACACACAAACCTCCGTGCTTGTTAAAAGATATAGAATACATGTTTATATATTTGTGTACCATTATACTTTGATGTTTTTATTACAATCATCCGCTTACCAGTCAGAAGTTTTTCAGAATATAAGTAGAAAAAACATAATTTACTTTGCAGGAGTAAAGGCACGCCGTCTAGATACAAGATGGACGGTCGTCGTTCATGTGGCCTGAATTATTGCGGTTTTTTCTTCTTTATTTGTTTATCACATGCTTTTTTCTAAAAAAATACTTTTGTTTGTAGAACAACACGTTTTTTGTTGGCTTATATAAACTTACATTGCGTTTAATTAGATATACCAAGGTTTTCACTTTAGTTTTTTTGTTTATTGGCAGCAAATAGTTTGTTTATTATCACTTTTAGTTTATTTATCTCACCTATAAAGTTTATTGTGCTGAGTACGAGTAATAATGATGGATCAGATCGAAAGTAATACACTCATAAAACAAAAATTTCTTCCAGATTTATTTTGTCTTCTAAATATAGTTAATTCATTCTACACGCTTAAAAATTGATGACAAAAAGTCTAAAATTTGATCATCTGTTCTATTATGGATAATAATTCAGGCGTAAGTCTAATTTTACCCGAATCACTTGGAATGGAGAATGATCCTGACGATGATTTACATCATGAAGAATCTCGAAATCAAAACGAGGTTTGTAAACTATAACAGTAAAATAAAATATTTAAACTACGAGAGATTGTTATTTTCAGATTGTCGAATTACTCTTAGCTGCTTTCAACAATGATGCTGATGTTGATATTTCGGCAGAAGAGTATGAGGAAGAAGATCACGAAGAATCATTGGATACTTCAAGTCAATCAAGTCATCATAGTTCTTCAAATGAGAATCAATTACATAACGGTGATGTCCATCATCATCATAATGAGTAAGATGTTTAGAACTAGGATAAACATTAAGTTCACTCGGAATTGTTGTTTATTTTTAGACAAAATCGCAATATTCATAAACAACCTTTATTTTCTACACCAGCGGGCGCTTCACCTCCTGCAATGATTGCACCAACGACGGACGTCCGAAGAGTAATTTTGTTTGCTTCTTCGATTCTAATGCTAAAAATAAATCATAATTATGTTCTAGACTGATTTAAATAATGATGATTATCGTACGATGTCTGCATATCCTCATCACCACCAACAACAAGAACAATTATTTGATGATAACATGTTTAATACGGATACAAATGAAGAGGATACCTTTAATTTTAACTTGAATAGTAACAACAACAATAATAATACGAATCATAAGGGTAAAGTTCGTTATAATGGTTCACAAATCAATAACAATAGTAACGGCAACAACGGCATACAATATTTTGATAAAACGCCTGCAATCGATATTGATCCGTTACAAGAAAAATTTTTGTATGCTAAACCAGATATTCAACAAATAAGCAAATTACAAATATTGTGTACTGTTAAAGATCGCAAAATATACGAATTAGAGAATCGTTGTGAAGCCTATTTTGAAAAATATAACAGTGATTTACGGGCATTGAAACACAAAAATGAATTGGCCGAAAGTAATTTCAACAAATAAAAAAAGAAAAGAGATATTTCAATAAGGTATATGTTTTTATTTGCATTGTTTTAGCTGCCAAGCATGATTATGAACGACGGTATGAATCGACAAATGAAAAATGTAATAATTTAATGCACGAAAATATGGAATTACAAACAAATTTAACATTATTGAAAACACATATACAAAAACTTGATGAATCAAAATCAGAAGTAGGTTTTCTCTCTGTATGCGTATTCTCGAGAGAAAGAGAGTGTCTAAATTGTCCAAAAATTGACCTTGAAGAAGGGAGATGTACAGTTAAGCTTCGATTTTAAAGAGTAACAAAGCAACAAGTTAAAAATGGTTCCTCGATATAATCTTGATTATTCATTCTTTTGTCATATTTTCGTGCTAGTAGCATCTTGATTGTCAGAGAATCTTCATTTTTCGAACTTTTATTTTTATTTTGTTTATTTATTTTTGCAGCTCGAAAAGAAACTAGATGAATCTGAATCGTTGATTGATTCTCTACATCGTAAAATAAATGATTTACAACGTTTTGAAGCAATATCGCGTACTCAACAAGATTGTGAATTAGTTTTAACAAGTATGAAAGAAAAACATGAACATGAAATTATAGCATTAAAAGAAAAATTGCAAGTGACACAGATGAATTTACAGGAAAAAGTATGTTTTATCTATTTGTTTATTTTAATTTATTTATTACTGTATTTTCCTATAATTTAAAAGAATGTTGAACTTGATGATTTACGTGCTCAATTAGATGTTGCTTGTAAAAATAATGAACGTGCAATTTTTGAAAGAATGGAAACAATTAATAGACTTAATCAACAATTACATGAATGTCAACGACAGTATAGTGATTTATTAACAAATAAATCAATGGAAAATTTAAATCAATCAGAAATGAAACGTCAATTAAAACGAATTACGGATGAAAAAGAGAAAATGGAACAGACATGTCAGATATTACAGGTACAAAATTAGAAATGTAGGCTAGTTGTAGAAATATTTTGTAGCTGAAAGAATAGATAATTTAAAAGAAGTAAAGAATTTAGTATTTACAGTTAATTTTGACAAATCTTTTGTATAAATATAGTATTCTATTCGAAGTATTTTTACACGAGAGAGTGTTTAGAAGAAATGAAATATTATGTTTTTTAAATGCATGTTTGTCCTTCAACAAAAATAATTTTTCAATTATCTATGGGTAAATCCTCATTATTGACTAAACTAAACCTCGTCTGTCAGCGATATGCATTGCATATATTTCAATGTTTATCTGACGAATACATTGTTATTTTTAACTGTTAGCTTTTGTTGCACAATGAAGTGTTGCAGATAAAATTCGCCTTTTATCCTATTGAAATAACCTTCGTGCTTATCTATTTTGAAGTCACCACATTACATTTGACATAGGAAAGAAAGCATAAAAACGGCATATTTTAGAGAAAAAAATGCAATTAAAAAGAAAAGAAAATCTGTTATTTTTTCTAACGAAAGAAACGAAAACAAAGAAATAGATCCTCCCTTAGTGTGATAAGAGAAAAACGAATTTTACAGTCAATTTTGTTAATTACAATGGTCATATTTTAAAGCCTGTTTCAGCTATTATATAACATTTTTTAAAGATGGTTAAAGAATTAACAACATGGGTAAGATAATAAGATAAAATCAAGTTCGTGTACAAATAAGGATCCGTGTTTCTCTTTCTACTTTATCTGTGTACACTAAGATTTGTATAATATCAGTAAATATTTTTTCGATTTATAAAAAGTATAATTTTTGTTATGATCATTATCATCAGCTCATGAATACAATATTATCAATAGCACAAATACTGCTTTTCATTCTATTTTCTTTGCGTCTGAACACTGCAAATCATACAAATCTTATGTAAATTTCTTATCAAATAAAACAATTTCGGTGAAGTGATGCTACTTGTTTCTATTTTATTTTAGACTGAAATTCGAACATTACGAGAGAGACTTGGAGTAACTGAAAATGATGTTAATACTGAACTTTTTGGTATTACAAATGCATCAATCGTTGAAATATCAGGGTATATATTAAAATTTTTACATTTAAATACATGTTTGTCAGTTTTTAGATTTTACTTCATTCTATTTTTGTCATTTTTTAGTTTATCTCGTCAAGTTGTTCCGAATGACTCTCATTTTCTAACAGGAACATTATCTGATGATAATGAAAATGGAGATGAGAAAACACTTTTACATAGTAGTAACCATGTTAAAAATCAAAAATTATCAAATGAAACAACAACATTGATTAATGAAAATTGTAATTTAAAAAAACTTATAGATGAATATGCTTCAAATGAACAACATCTTATTAAATTAAATGAAGAATTACATAAGCGTGATGATGAAACGATGAAAATTGAAGATGAAAATAAGGAACAAAGGGCCATGATTGAACAATTAATGAATGAAATTCAAACATTAAAAAAGTCTATCGTACAATTAACAGAAAAGTCTGATTATGAGAAACAAGAGTTAAAAATAATTGTTGAACAATTGAATAGTGATAATGAGCAATTACGTACGGATATGAGAGAATTAGATCGTACAAAAGAACTTTATATTAATGTTTGTCAAGAAAAAAATTCCATTGAAGATAAACTTCGTTTAAAATATGAACAAGAGATTAAATTAAAATTAGATGAATTACGTAAACAATCACCGAATCATGAAGAACTTGAACAATATAAATTAGATATTAAAAATTTAAGAGAAAAAAATTTTGAATTAGTTACAGAAAAGGATATATATTTGGATGAAAAATCACATTATGAAAATATTATTGATGAAAAATTAAAATTAAATGAAGCATTACGTAATGAACACGAAATATTAGAAAAACAATTGGAAACAATAAAAAATGATCTTCAACAAAGAATAACATATTTAGAGAATGATAAACAAAAAGAAAAATTATCCCATGAGAAATTAATTAATGAATTAAAATTAGAAATAGATCAGTTGAGAATAAATGATGAAGCAAAACAGAACTTACATTATGTTGAAAAAGAATTTGAACAATTAAAAACTGAGTAAGATTGTTTATTTATTTATTTATTTTATGTTCAAGAAGTAGAATGCATAATTGAAATGGCTGTTGTTGTTGTTCTTTTTATCTCATATCTAGCTCCTCTTCCTTTACTACTTTTAAAGTCAATAGTTTATTTATATTTGACTATTTTTTAGTTATTACGATCTGAATTTAAAACAAAAAGAATTACTAAATAATTTGAATACATTGGAGAATGAAAATCAAAATCTAATTAAAACAACTCATTTAATTGAACAAGAAAAATTAGATATTAAAGAGACATGGAAAAATGATGAAATGAAAATATTCGATGAAATGAAACAATTACATGAACAAATTGATAATTTGAAAAAAGATTTAATTAATAAACAAAATTATATTGATAATTTTCGACAACAGCATGTTATCAACGAAGAACATCAAGAATTAAAACAAGAATTTGAGTCATTACAAATAAGAATTAGTAATTATGAAAATGCAGGTATGTTAAAAAATAATTTTTCTTTTAAAAAAGTCTCGATCGCTAGTCCGCACGCTCCACTATCGTTCGTCATCACTGTTGTTTAGACGTAAATAAAAAAGAAGAAAAAGAATGTTAATCTTTTTGGTTAACATCTCTACTCATGAATCATTATCTTTAAATATTCATCCTATTCTTTTAGTATCTCAATATGAAGAATATCGTTTGAAATTAGAAAATAATTTGCAAAAAATTACTCAACAACGTGATACGTATAAAATGGATTTACGTTTAATGAAAGATATTTTACAAAATAAAGAACAAGAATTGACACAAATAAAATTGAAACTAGATGGTTATGAACGAAAAATAAATAATCAAAAAGAGAATGATAATTTACAGTTAGAAAATAAAGAAAAATATGAACAATTAGAAAAACGTTTAGAGGCACGTTATGCAGATGAATACAAACAAATGTTAACTGATAATAAAGAATCGATACAAAAAATTATTAGTGAGAAAGAAATTGAGATAGAAAAAGAGAAGGTAAATTTTAGTTTTTATTCAAAAATCTATTTGTTTGTTCATGATTGTGTGATATTCAAAAATATTTATATTAAAAAGTTTAATAAAGTATAGTACCACTGTAAAGATCATATTCCTATGACTAAGTTGTGCTTTATATATATGGTGTGAATCTCTGTTAACTGTACAGTCTGTCAATTATTTTCACTTGATAATGATAGCAGTAGCTGTCGAAATATCGTATGGAAGAAAATAAACTTAGTCATAGGAATATGATCTTTACAGTGATACTATACTTTATTAAACTTCTTAATCTAACCACTTCTACTCAATCATTTCTATATTTATATTACTTTAAACTATAAATAGTCAGAGAATTTAAAGAATAAAATTTTTTTATTAAGAATGTTTTTTATTATTTAGACTCTTCAGTATGAAGCTAAGTTAACAGAAATGAGAAAACAAATAACCAATCTCGAAAACAAAATAAAAGAAATGACACACAATACAGGAACAACTATTCAGGTTAGTTTTGTGTATTTGCTATTCACTACGATCACATAACTCTGCTATCAAAGTGCTATTCTATCACGAAATTTTGCGTTTCATAAATTTTCAACGAAAGAATGATCATTGAAAGACATAATTAGAAGTTTAGTACTCAATAAGTACAGGATTACAGGCAAAAAAAACCACATAGACGTCGCTAACACCTTATGTTATAAACAAACATATATTCGACATGTTCGACATTCATGTGCAGAGATTCATGGTGGAATATATCATTTCGATAGCTGAGTCACATGGTCATGCCGTACAGGCCCGTAGCCAGGGATTGATCCTCTCCCCTGACTACGGCTCTGATGCTGTATCTCTCTGATAATACATTGATCTCTTTTGTACTGTAGGAGAAAGAAGCTGAATATCGTGAAAAAAGTTTATTACATGAAAATGAAAAACATCAGTATGAAGTGCGCATTCAAGAATTAAATCGTGCACTAAATTTGGCCGATTCACATTTAAAACAAGAAATAGAAAAAATAAAAACTAGTCTTGAACAAGAATATAAACGACGTTTTGAAAAAGAGCAAGTATTGTTAAAACAACAAATTGTAAATACATTAAATCAACAACATCAACAAGATTTAGAAAAAATGAAACAAAAATTAACAAAAGATTTTGGACAACAACAACGTTCAGTTACACCAACGAATAGTGCCATTTCTACAGGAACTACTGGTTTAACATCAGTATCAACGGGCAATGAATCAAAGAAAGATGAAATACATTTACAAGATTCAGAAGAAATGAAAAAACTCTATCGTAATGAAATTGATCGTTTATATAAAGAAAATATTGATTTAAGTCAACATCAAGCAAAATTAATTGATACTCATCAAAAACAAATTCAAACAATGAAAAAAGATTTAGATGATGGATATACAAATGTTATTGAAGAATGTCAACGTGAACAAAAACGTCTTCAAGCAAGAAATGAACAATTGAAACAACAATTAGATAATTGTGAATATATTATACAACAATTAAAAATAAATATAAATGATTTGAAAACAACACATTTTGATGAAATAACAAAATTAAAAGAAGCCTATACAAATGAAAAACATATTTATGAACAAGATAATAAAAATCGTCAAGAAAATTTACAAAATCGTATTGAACATTTAGTTAAATTACTCGAACAATCAAATGAAACGTGAGTATTTCACGTAAAATTGGTATTAATTTATTGTAATTTTCTATGATTTGTAACAAAATATGTGCGACTACAGTAATCGGACGAAGAATTCAATAACTAAGCGAGGAATTGTTTAAAATGCATCTTTTTATTTTATATTTATTTTTTTTATTACAGCCAGTTTATTCCCTTGAGGCAAGTAATGCATGATGCCACAAATTTTTTTTTCATTCTATTATGCATGTTATTCTGTTTAAATTATTTATTTATTTTTTCTGCATGAGTTAGCGTAGAATGTGCAATAATTACGAAAAAGTGACGAGAAATTTAAGCTTTTGCTCATTTTTACTAGAAAGAAATCAGCATGAAAGAGAATATTACTTAAAAAGCATGGACATTTACGAACATCTTCAAATTAAAATCTTAGTCAATCGATGGAGCTCATCGAACTAAGTATCAAAGCGTCTAATAAATAACCTAAATGAAGTATGTCAAATGCATCTTAAGGTTATTTTGAGTTTATTGGTGCTATTTTCAACCAAAAAATATATCTGTAGAATTTTGAAAAAATTCATCCTTTCAGATACGACATAACTATATTAAATAACCCATAAAATTCTCTACAAAATTACTATTACCTAAAAATTCTTTGTTAAAATTTTTAATTGCGATTAACTTTTCCAATTATAGCCAGTTTAAAATCTAGGAAAAATAAAGCAGCTGTTAAAGAGAATGACAGTCTATCTGAATAGTAGTTTTATCGAGAATTTCATCGTTTTTCTATGATATATAATATGTGCAGATATCTCGGATTCAAGAAACTTCAGAGTACGATTTTTTCAGAAATTCAATTTTTCCACTGTGACCATAGTAAAATAAAAACCTTCTAACATCTATATTTCTCAACCAAATTGCTTCAAATTTTCAAAACCCACTCTTATTTAGTCTGCTGTACAGTTTAGGAAGGTTAGAATTATTTCTCATACTGAGCTTTATCTGAAGATCTTTGTCGAGGGTTCGGTTGGTCTTTTTGTAGTTCTGGTCATCACATCGGATAGAACACCTTCTCTTATGCTCACTCTTCAAGTTTCATGTAATTTGGTTGAGAAATATAGGTGTTAGAAGGTTTTTATTTTATTATGGTCACAGTGGAAAAATTGAATTTTCTGAAAAAATCGTACTCTGAGGTTTCTTGAATCCGGACAACAAAACAAACATTGCCACGAGATTCAGCGATCTCAAAAATCTATGTCCCGTGTACCTTTGAGGTTCTCAAACTTCGGGTTTAGCCGATAGACCGATTCCTGGAGATTGTCAGTAGTGCCCGAACCACGATAGATAGAGACGTGGGACTTGTGCCAGGTTGTATAGAGACATGTATATCCACATGTATTTAGAGCAATGGAACAGCAGGCTCAGATATTTGGTTTCGAAAGGTACATCATGGTAGGCCTGTCGGATTTGGTTCAATTAAGCATAGAATTATGCCAGCTGGTGTCCTCTTCCATAATCTTAAAAGCTAAGTCTGTAGGTTATTCCCTTCAAAAGTGATTAAAAAAGCATCCAATTGTCTTATATTTTGAAACAGGTAGTAGATATCTCTATCGATTGACTAACTGAGATTTTAATTTGGCAATATTTGCAGATGTTCGTGTTTGCTTTTAGTAATCACTTGTAAAAGACATTGTATGTACTGAAGAAACGAATAAGATTTTGTATTTTATTAAACTAGACTAGTTTGTTTATTACATTTTATTTTTATTAGATTGAATAATGATCGAACGCAGTATACACAACAGGAAAGTGATTATCAACAATTAATTTCATCATTACAAATGAAAATAGCCAATATGATTAGACAACATACAATAACTGTTGATGATTTGAAAAATGAATTAAATCAAGAAAGATTAAAATTACATAAAAATCAAAAAACAATGGCAGTTGGTCTACCTGAATTTGTTCAGGTATGTATATGTGTAATCTTCTGAAAACGTATTTTATATAATTTTATATTCAATCTTTTAGACTGATTTAACAATGCGAGATATGATCTCGTTTGATTCTGTTAAAGAAACTTATTTAGCAACGGTTGAGAAATTACGAGGTAATGCAGTACTGAAAAATAGTTCGTCGGTTGTTCAAGTAAGAAAATACAAATAAAACGTCCATTGAGTGTAAGAAAATGCTGCCAAAATATGCTGCCTGTTATATTTTCAGCATGATATTATTTTATTGCTTCAAATTTTTTAATTTTTTAATTTATTTGCATGCTAAAATTTCCATTTTATAATTTATGGTATGTGGATGCTTTGATGAATGAAAAATGTCGGAATGAATTTGTTTGGAAAATGTTGCTTCTGTGATTATTGTGGGTATTATACTGACGCTTAAGACCACACATAAATCATTGTTTTTCTACACCATGAAAATGATTCGGACAAGAGTTACGAAGATCGAAGGTTATAATGAGAGTTATCGATGCACAACTAGTGCTTAATGACCGAATATTTTGAGAGCTAAGATTGACCCGATCAGTAAAATATGTGAAAGTTCTAGAAGCTTTCACAGATCTTATTGTAAACAGAATGTACATCAAGCAGGCTATCCTTTAAGACGCTAGGTGGAACGTTTTTTTAGCATGAAGATGGTAAAAATTTGAACCAGAAATGTACTGAGTTATGAATGTCGTAAGGAGCAGACTGAAACGGTTACCAAAATCTCTAAGATTGCGATAATTTTAAATTGATCCAGTCATTTTTTTCTAACTTTGTGTCCACTATTTCATCTCTATTATTTTTTTTGTCATCCATTTTACGCTAAAAAGTTGGAAAATCGCATGAGAACCTCTAAATAATTTGTAGTTTTTTTAAAAAAATGGGAGCAAAATCTAAAACTAAATAATTTTTTTACAGTACGAATTATTTATAATTATTAAAATGCAAAATTCATCCGTAGAAACTTTTTTAACAAAATGGTGATGAATAATATTCTTAAACATAAGTGTTGTTACGTCATCTGTCACGTGAGATACATGACATAAATGAGACTATGTGACGTAAACTAGCAAAGAATAATCAAAAATTAAGATTAGTATTTTATTTGCATTTTAGAAGTGTATACAACCGAAATCATTGCTTTGTTACGTTTAACATGCAAAATGATCTTTGATGTGCATCATCGAGGTACATCTATTCTTCTTCCTGACAATGTTTGATTTGATATCTTAACTTTGCTTATACTAGAACCTTCTTGTTGCACTTGTGAGGAAGTTCAATATAACTATGCTGTAAAGCATATTTGGAAAATCGGCAGCATTCTCGTAATAACTCTTTTGAATTTGAATGGAGTTAAAGTTGGAATAATTCTGGATGGCCCAGCAAAAATGGCTGAAAGAAAGTAAAACAACTTTTTTTCAACGACAAAGTTTTACCTTTTTAATTAAAAATGATACCATCTTGCAGAGTATTTTGAGCTCTATCTATCTTGTAAATTGCCAGTTCTTTAGATATGTCCTTGATTAATTAATTAGAAATTACGAAAATAAAAGAACAGAGTCGTTTTTTTCATTTCTATTTTGACATCATGCTAAACAGCAAAGTTATTCAGAGCCATGAGCTATATCATCATATATGTGAAAACCGGACAAAAATAGTGCATTTTCACCGTTTCCTGTAGAGAATATGAAAATCGTTGTTTTTGAACGTATTTCCTTAACGTGCAAATTTATTTATTACAAAGTCATAGAATTCTACGGTAAATAAGAAATCTTTCACGTGAGATACCAAATATTTATTGCTTTAATTCACAGATTTATGAAATTCCTGCGGTTAGAAGTTTAAATCTATTCATATTCTCTACAGGAAACGGTGAAAATACACTATTTTTGTCCGGTTTTCACGTATATGATGATATAGCGCATGACTCTGAACAACTTTGCCGTTTAGCATGATGTCAAAATCGGTGCAAGTTGATTTCTGTCTATCGTGTGCGATTTGCACGGACTGTCCAGAATTACCCCGAACAATAGAAACGAAAAAAACGACTCTGTTCTTTTATTTTCGTAATTTCTAATTAATTAATCAAGGATATATCTAAAGGACTGGCAATTTACAAGATAGATAGAGCTCAAAATACTCTGCAAGATGGTATCATTTTTAATTAAAAAGGTAAAACTTTGTCGTTGAAAAAAAGTTGTTTTACTTTCTTTCAGCCATTTTTGCTGGACCGTCCAGAATTACCCCAAAGAGACACCCTGCCTGTCCGTAATTACCACATTTGGTGGAATTATGGATACTTGATAGACTTTCTCTGGAAATTGATGAGTACTAATTAATCTTATTAAACGTTAACAAGGCTTTTACACCATTAGATAGAGAAATGTTCGATCTATCCACCTATGAAGTGTCATTTTTTCTCGAGTAAAAAGGCTTCAGATATGCTTAGAATACTGTGAAAATTAAACAGGCTGTCCAGAATTACTCCAACTTACTCTATAGAATAAGCTATTTGGTTTTCTAAGAAGGAGTATGTGTTTTATATGTTTTTCAAATGGAATGAAAATAAAGTAGAGATGAATAAAAGAAAAATTCGAAATTAAGACATAAATAAATAAATTCTAGGAAGAAGAATATTTTACACAACTGTGTTTTTCTAATATGTGCATGCTTTAACTGCTAACATTTTGCTGTGATAATTATTAGTGAATGCTATTAATACTGTGAATAATTTCTACACTGAGAATGAATCATCTCTGGTATAAGGTATTGCATGTGCACTAGTAAAACTACAGTATTCGATAAAATACTAAATTTTTTTAACTTTGTGTTGTTGTTTTTTCAGTGGGAATAGTTAATTATTTGGATAACATTGAATTGACAACGAAGAAACAAATACAAAATGAACTTTCTAAAAGTCGTAATGACATGATTAAAGAAATAAGACGGGAATTATTTGAAAGAATGTCAAGTGCGTTGAGAAGTCAAGGAATGTAAGTCATTCTTTTCATTGTTAGAGTTTTATTTGAAAATAGACTTGAATCCCCATTTCATATTTTTAAAGGTCTGATTCTGTTATTGATGTTCAAGTATTTGAATTGGATCGATTATTATTACAAATGGCTCAAGATTGTTTTGATTCTCTAACTTCCTGTTCATCATCATCTACCGTTTCATCAAATTCTTATTCTTCTATAAATACTAGTCATTCATCCGCCCTTTTGCATTCAAAATCACCACTGTCTTCAAATCATTGCAATCAAGTAACGCCCCAAAGACAAATTCATTATGAACCAAAGTACTCCACCTCTCCACCACCAACATCAATAACAAATTCGAATAAAGAAAGTCTTTGCTCATCAATGAATACCTTACAATTAGTTAAAAATTCCAAATACTCATCATTTGAAGATAAAAATGATCATAATAATCACAATATTAGCGAAAGTATGGTTAATCTTCCATTAAGAGTAGATGAAAGCCCATTGCGAAAAAGTATTGACTGTCTGTATATAACACCGGTTGGAAATAAAAAACATCAGGCTCCAGTACCACCATCAATTTCAAAATCTGCACTAACATATCATGTCGCAGTTGAAAGTAGTCCAAATAAAGTTCGTCCAAAATCGGCATCAAATATTTTACAACGGCAAAAAGGAACGAATAAAAATCATTATTATCATCACCATAATCAACGAAACATGAAAAAATTATATAGAAGTGAAAATGATTTAATAGCTGTTCAACATGAGCAATATTATCAACACGCAAGTCATCCCGATTATAGTGATAACGAGGAAAATGCTGAAGACAGGGAGAATGATGTTAGTTCTGAAGAAGAAGAAGAAGAAGAAGAACTGGATGAAAATCAAAACACGTCATCGGCTACCACAGCAACAGAAGATACATTAAAAGCTGACGATGATGAGATAAAATCAACAATTGTCGACAACGATATTGAACAAATACCTCCAAAATCGGTTAGAGCATTAACAACCCTTTTCGAACAAAATACCAAACAATTTCAGAATAAAAATTTCAATACAAATATGCGTCGTTCCATTGAAGTAGTGAATAATGTTGATAATAGATCAAAAACAAACTCTCTACCCGATCATTCACGTTCAAAATCACGACCAACACATCTTGTTATTATTGCCGAAAATAGTACAACGAATAATGGCAATGGTAGTACTAGTAATCGACATACCGACGATCGTTCTGTTGCATCCTCATCCCCTTCTACAGTATTATCAATAGATCAAAATGATACTGGAAATCAAATACCAACATCAACCGGTGGACTCAAAAAATATATTCGAAATGGTCTAAAATTATTTTATCAATCACCGCATCATCATCAACAATATAAAATACAGAGTGTTACAGATAAAAAATGAAATCATGTTTTCTTCAGAGCCTTTTTGTTTTAATATGCAAATCCTTGTACGGTGAATATCAGAATACGCATTGTTTGACTTCTTTCGTTATTGTAAATCTCTGATTCCTTTTGTTAATAATACTATTTATATTTCCTTCTTTGTAAAGACTTTGCATATATATGTTCTACTATTGAATAAAATTCATTGTCTTTCGTTTTTACTTTCTTTTTTCTTTTTTTTATCTTTTATGAGCTAGTTGTTTGTAGTTGATCAATTGTATTCTTTAATAATTAGCCAGTCTAACACTAATCATATACTGTTAGAAATTCTGTACAATTTTGCAATTTGTTTCTCAAACAAATGGAATCATTTCATTTTTAACATCTCAGGTGTTTAAATGTATGTATCAATTCGTTACTTTGTTTTCAGACATATTTTTTCCGGTTTTTTGTCAAATTTTTCTCTCTCTTTTTTTTTGTCATGTTATGTAGATATTTGTGTCTCTTTACGTCCATCATTTTTCAGAAAAACAGCCAAAGATGTTCGTTGTCTCCATTGAACAGTTATCCGTCCTGTTTTTCTCGGCATTTCTTTTTTTGTGTTGCGAATTTTGTTCGTTTTTTATTCTTTTTTTTTGAATTTTAAAAACGTTGATCGTCTATTCACAGTTTTCTGGATAATTGTATTTTCTGTTTTGTTTTATCTCTGAACGCTTCTACATGTTTAAAAATTAGCGTAATCCTGTTTTGTCTTATTCCTCGAATAATCAATATTCATAATAAAAATTGAATAAACGAAAACAAACTAGAAAACTGCTTATGGAAGTGTCTAATGCAATATCGTTTTTATACTTTTGGTGACAAAATTTACTCTCAACATATTAGTATGTAGACTATCCACTTATTCTGTGATATACAGAAGAATTTCTCCAATAAAATTCACTGGATGAAAGTTTGGATTTTACACAGGAACCAAGTAGAATTTCACTTCCTATTTCTATTCTTTTGGGCTCCGTTACACGTACGAATCTCGTATATATCACAGAATAAGTGGAGTCTACATACTATATCTTCATAGTCTTATAAACTGTCAAAATTGATAAAACAAAAACTTATTGCATATGAAAAAAATTGCATATTCGGCCATAGCAAGCTTAGATACTCTCTCATTCAACATAGCTTGACAGCTAAAATCGTGAGAAATTGTGAAGATGGCGCCACATTTCAAGGATCATGCAAATTGTTCAGGCGGTTGTTATTTCTTGAAAAATTGCGGATTGTTTCGCAAATGATCCAATCACAGCTTTTGCTTCATTAACGTAACTAATTGATCGACCGGTGGTTATTGTATGTATATATCATATAAATCAAATCTTTTATTTGGTGTATTTGGTTCCATTCTTCTTTATCACTAAATTCAGTACCTCATCACAAATAAGTCAGTATTAACCATCCTCACAACCCAACGTATCTACTATCCGTACAAACTGTCAGATTACAGACCAAGACAGCGAGCATAGTGAGCTGCATCGACATCTGGCACTTTGGTATCATTTTACTAATTTAACGTCCTACTGATATTCGAAGCTCCAAAAGAAAAAGGGAGCCAGCTGAAAAGAAAGTTGTGTCCAATGACAACATAGGTACTTCTACACATTGATCATACACTCACACATCACAGCAGGGGGTGTGATCAATTTGTAGAAGAACCCAAAATAGTTACACGGGGCACCGTAAATAAATCTCTAGACGAGGAAAATATATGGAAGTCCCTATTGTTTTTATTTATCATAATTTCAATACTATAAACAAAACGTTTTTGGTAAAGATTTGCCCTTAACTAAACAGTGGAAAGCAAGTATAGTAATCAGATTTTCTCTAACTAATCGTTAGCGTTGATAGAAAAAAATTTACAACTATCGACACAATAAGAAAACTTATTACAAAAGAATAACTGTCTATAGCAAGGGAATTGCATCTAAATACTGATAGTTCCTTTAAAAAAAAGGCTGCTGCGTTATAATCTTCAGCGACATTTTAAAGACTCCCTACTCGCCAAAAATCGAGCATAGACGTTTGTATTTCGTTTATTATCAACATCAGCTTTTGATAGCTTAAAGTCAAGTTCAAACGAATAATACGGTCGATGTAAAACGTCAATGACTATGGATCTTTTCAGCCCGGTAAAGAAACTTCTATCTCTTATTCATCTAACCTTTTTGCTAGACTAATGAATCTAAAGTTTGCTCTCAATCTTCTATTCGCTTAAGATTGAAAATGCTTTTTAACTCAGTAACACTTCCGTCTATGCCGTTGCTTGCCTGTCTTCTAACGAAAAAACTTCGAAAAAAACCGAATATTTGTTATTTTTTCATGGATCAGCTTTATTTGATTAAGAATAACGCTTTAACTCTTGTCGAGAGTATTATAAATTAGATTTAGTGAATAAATTTGTTTTTAAAATAAATATTTCATTATTTTCTGTTTAGTTTTTGGTTATACTACAAATGACTAAAATTTTTGGTAAAGTATTTTGACTTTTCATTTTGCTTGAGAAGATATCTAGTTGATGACTCAACTGTCAGACTAGACTTAATATTATAATTCTAGAGTGTTAGTACATCAGTGATAGTAAGCAATCATCTTTTGTTGTATTTTAGATGACAACTATGACAGAATATCCGGAGACATCAGTTAATGATGAACGAGTAAAGTTGCAAAGGTCAGAGAGTTTTGAAGAAAATGGTTTCAAAGTATTACAGAGTATTTTATCATCATCTGCATCAGTTGCATCAAATATTCAGCATCAAAACATGACGGATAGAAATGGTATTGGTGTTTCACATCGATCGTTATCTGCACAAAATTTATCTTTTCACATTCCTACAACAACATCAATTAACGATCATGGTCTTCCACCAATAGCAAGTCAACAACAACGTCGTTCAATAATGTCACGAAATCCAATGGAACTTGATTCATTTGTTCGACAATTTGAGACAAAAATTCGAGAACAAAGTTTAATATGGCAAAAAGAATTACAAAAATTACTTGATAAAAAAAATTCTGAATTAGAGAGTATAAAATCGTCATATGAATCTAAATTACGTGTATCGTTGGAAAATAATAAAAAATTTGAATTACTAATAAATCAATTAAATGATGAGAATAAACGTATAAAATATGAGCTCGAACATCAAATTAAATCAGAACAAATTCAAATAAAAAATGACTATGAACAATACAAACAAGATATGGAACGTAAATTTTCAGATATGAAAACATTTTATGAAGATGATAAACAAGAAATGAAAAAACATCATAATCGAATCTATCAAGATTTGTTGGATGAAACAAATCAAGTAAGTTTATGTCTTATATGATCAACATTTAAATTCTAATCGAAGAAACAAAATATGACACTAGAAGTGTATCTTTGATAATAATATGTTTGCAGACTTCTGAATAGAGATAAGATTAATTAGTCGTAAGTTGACCGATGATCGAGAGATAGTTAGAAAACAGTTGAAAGAGAACAAGTTTTAACAATTAATCTATGCTTTATTTTCTCATAAGTAGCTTTGCAAATGCTTCTACAGTCTGTAGAAAGACCTTTACGTTGACATATTTAAAAAACTATATGTTTATTATTTTGTTCTAATAGCGCTTGAAAAAAATGGAAAACGATTATAAATATCAACAACAGACGAATGATTCAAGTGTTAGCGAAATGGAAAAACGTTTAGGTGAATTTCGCACGAATGTTGAACGATTACAACAATCAAAACAAAAAGTTGAAGAAGAAAAATTACAGTTGCAAAAAACAAACGAGCAATTAACACTTCAAGTATGTGTTCGTTAGTGAGTCAAAAAAAACAACAAATCCTTACATACCGTGATATGTTTGATTTTTGTTTCATTTATTGCTCTTATTTGTGTCTGAGAGCAAAAATTGACTTGAGAAATGAAAAAAAAAACACATTTTTAATCAAAAGATAACGTCAATTATTTTATGTTTAGAATCAAGAATTAACGGGAAAAATTCGTCATAATGATCGTGATTATCAAGATCAAGTACAACGTTATGAAAATGAATTAAAATCTGTCAAGGTACGTTGTGAATCGGGTGTTGAACTGTTAAAAAAAGAAAATGATTTAACAAAAACAAAAGCAACAAAAACCATAGATGAATTAGAAAAACAACTTGGATTAATTACTGAAAAATTTTATGATATGCAAAAATTATTTGAACAAAAATTAGCTGATCAACAAAAAACTTATCAAATAAATTTATCCGAATATGAAAATGAGTATGAGAAAAAATTAAATACTATTAAATTTGAACAAACCTATGAAAAATTTGAACAATTTCAAAAACATAATGATCTGTTACAAAATGAGTTAAAACAGAAAGTGAATGAAATTCGACAAATCAATGATTTATATATGAAACAAAAAGAGTTAAATGAGAAAAATGAAAAAAAAATTGAACAAATAAAAAATGATTCCGATTCCATATATCAAGAAAAGGTTGAGTATTTTTATTTTTTATTATCGATACAATTACAAGATCATAGTGTAGCGTAAGAAGATCCATTGAAAAGACTTTTTGTTTATAATCTGTTTTAGATTAAAGAACTGAACGAAAAAAATCGTCAAAATGAGCATTTATTAACTGAAAATTTGAATAAAGAACATATGAAATTAATCGAACAATTACGATTAAAATATGAACAAGATAAAGAAATGTATGATGAAAAAATGAAGAATCATTATAATAAAGAATTGAATGATCTCAAAGTAAAATATGAACAAATTATAGAAAAACAAGATGAAAAATTTAAACAAGATATTAAACAACAGGAAAAAATGTATAATGAAAAACGATTGACATATGACAATGAGAAACAACAAGTGAGATGTTTGTTTTTAAATCCCATTGGTATAATGGAAGATTGATTTTCAATTGTTATAGAATCGATTTGTATTTTTTCATATATTGTCGTTGTTTAGATTATCAATGATTATGAGCAATTTATTAAAAAAATTGAAAAACAGTATGAATATAAGAATAATGAATACGAAAAACGAATCGAAATGTTAATAGCAAAAACACACGAACAATTGAAATCAATTGAAGGTAATAATTCTATCTATTTGTTTAATAGTGATACAATTGATTTTTATTTCTTATCTAGATGAATTTCAAGAGAGAAATGTTAAACAACAATCTATTATTAATGATCAACAGAAAATGATACAAGTATTCAAAGATGAACAAAGTAAAATAAAATCATTTTATGATAAACAATTTAATTTGTTAAGTGATCAATGTATTAAGGAAAAAAATGAAATTAAATCGGTAAGATAAAATTTCTTTAAAAAAAGAGAGTTTAACGGGTGAACGGCAATGAACTGGTCAAAATCATTTTCTGTTTATCTGATCTAACGGCCAAAGGATGCCGTTGCTACGGCCTTAGACGTTTTTTTTCGGCAGTTTTTCTTTGCCTTACATACATTGCAAAAGACTTGTAATCAATAATTATCCATTCAAAATAAAATTTGAGCTTGGTTTCGTCTAAATGCACTTAGACTGTATTAGGGACTTGAATGAATGCAGTATGTGTGCACTTATTCAAATCACTAATACAGTCTAAGTGCATTTAGACGAAACCAAGCTCAAATTTTATTTTGAATGGATAATTATTGATTACAAGTCTTTTGCAATGTATGTAAGGCAAAGAAAAACTGCCGAAAAAAAACGTCTAAAAATCACGAAACGAAGCACTTTTTTTTTCTTGGCCGTTAGATCAATCGGGCAGTTTTCTATAGTGTGGATACTCCTAGCTCATTTGATAGATAAATTTTTCGCTCTACAAGACCGTTAAGTTGAATTGCCGAACAAAAAACATATCTAGAAAAAAATATTTTATCGACACTGATTGTACACGGATGCGCATGGGTGTCGAATAATATTTTTTCTGGACACCGATGTGCAGTGATGCCAGAAAGAATGTAAAAATCTCGCACCGGTGCACACCAGTGCCGAAGTTTTATTTTCAATCACCATTTTGTTTTGTCAATTTCTGTCTATATGAATACCACAGTCTACTTCTAATATTTCGAATGTCTTTCTGACTTCATCCTTTTCTTCTCACAAGAGAAGTGCCGAGGCAATGGCGCATGGTTTTGGCATGTCCATGTGGTACTGATCAGTGCTGCACTTTAATAATTCAGAAACAACTATAATAAAAACCTAATTAAATTGATTAAATAAATTTCAGTGCTGATTTTTACCAGTGCGATACGTTTTGGGCAGAAATATATCGGCACTTGCTGGGCACGGGTGCACACCGGTGCTAACCAGTGACCGATGGCATGCCAGTGCGCACCGGTGCACATTGGAATTTTTTTGTTGAGATTCCCATCTACTCAATGTTCATACTGTGACGGACTTGTTCTCCCTTTTTAAAAAAATGTTTCTGCTCTTCAAATTGATATCAAGAGCAACTTCGTTTATATCAAACGATAGAGAGTTTTGTCTTCTATCAACCTGATCAGTCTCGAAAGTTTTAGAAGTAGAATTTGAGTTTATAAAATGGTTAAAATTATTTTCTTGCCGTATTTTTTCCAGTAATTAAGATATTTCAAGCTTTTGAATAGAAAGTTAATTTTAAATTTTGTTTATTTTGGCATTTTCAAAGAGCAAATTCAATTCTAAACAGTTCTGTATGATTAGTGACTTTTACCTGAAAAGTTTTCAGGGGATATTCGTTGAAAAATCCTCCAGGCCAGAGACCGAAACAAAAAATTCAATTTTTTCGCGCTTAGGACTCTTTTTTATGTGAGAATTTCTACACGAGACGTTGCTCTAAAATTACGTTGCATACACCAGAAAAAGTAGAATTTAGCACAGAATTTTATGATATTAGAATTTTAGTGGGATGTTTGTTTGTATTTTGCGGGCGGGCTTTTAACTTTCCGAAGTGTTACAATAGGAGCATTGGGTATATGTTGATACTTTTAATATTAGTCCGGGAGAGTTTTCTGTTTGACAATCCAATCTGATAGTCTTGTAGAGTGGAAAGTCTGACCCGTTTTTTACGGCTCACTCGTTATTTTCAGTATACGAAAATGCATCTTTTTATTTTAAGCAATTTGATTCGTGTATGAAAAATTTAGAAAAGAATTTTAGTACGTTGACATTGAAGAAAGAACAGTTAGAACGAAAACTATCTTATTTATCAGAACAACATAAACATGAATTAATTGAATGTAAAATATCGTATGAAAACAATTTAAAAGGTTTATTATCAAATGATGTACGATTAGATTTAGAGAATACAATACAATCGTTAAAACAACAAATTCTCTATTTACAACAACGTATTGCTTTTTTACAAAATGAATTAGAACAATACGTACAAAACTATGGACATTCAATAACAAACTCATCAAGAAGAAATAAAACACCAACCCAACAATGACAATTTAATTTTGTGATATAGTTGTGCAGATTTTATCCTATCAGAACATTTATTTCTTCTACTTTACAGAATAGTTTCTAAATATTCCGTCCATTTTTCTTTTTTTTTTGATCTCTTTTGCACATGGATAATCTTTTTATCAAGATAATAGTTCAACTTTCTTGAGTTGAGAGATATTTTTGTCCATATGAATTATTTTAAACTAGTTAAGTTCTTATTTTTTTAGCAATCTCTTATTGGTAATTATATGCCAGTTAAATATTTAATATGGTTTATGATTTATTTTTTCATTTCTGGTTTATAGTACTCTCAGTGATTCATTCGAGTGTCCTATATAAAACGTCATATATCTTAATCTCATTATTTACAGTTTGTATCTGATCATATTACTCATCAATCACACTCGAGAATTTTTTTGTTTTTGGTTTTTTAGTCTGATAGTTTTGTGTGCATCAATTTTTAGTAGATTTTTTAAAAAAAATAAAACTTTTTTAGTCTAATTTAATAATAAATAATAAAACAATTGCAAATTTTTATTGATATCAATGTACGGTGGTGACTTCTTTAAATAAGAAATAAATTTAATCATTTTAGCAAGAATGATACCGATCAGTTATGAAAAATAAAGGCAGTTATTATTTGCGTCCAAGAAAAAACATAATGAAACTAATTATGTGTTGTCGACGTAGTTCGTCGCCGTCGTAACAGTTGTGAAAACAGAAATGAATATATTATGGGTGTATTAGAAGCATATGCAGTTATAGAAAGAAAAAAATAATGTCTTAATAATGTTCTTCCTTCTGTTGTTTTTTTTCGCCTACTTTTTCCTGTTTAAGGGTGGTTCACACATTCGGATGAGATCTCTTCCCATAAGTGACGTCACGATTGGAAATGATCTCTTTTTCATTTTTTCGTTTCATCGCACAAATTTTTGAAAAAGAAAGATTTTTTTGAAAACGTAGGACGGTGAGAAGAGAACAGATATCGTTATATAGGGATATTTATGTAGGCCAATGTGTTCTTGTTAGAACAATAGTTATCAAAGGGTAAGACTTTTTTTGGTAACATGATATTTGATATGTACGTAATTGTTTTATAGTCAAACCAAGTGACATTGATCACTAACCAACGTGCGACAGCATGTATCTTAAAGTATAAAAAATTGATTTTCGCTAGTAGAACTAATAGTATTTTTCCATCCAGGTACCTCATAAAACCGCATAGCATGCGGTAGAAAAAGTTTTTAAATTGACCACTGAGTCTATATTGTTTTTAGACTATATTCTTAAACTTTGATTTCTCATTTTGATTACTAAACGTAACTTTGTTTATACCTAATAAATTTGTTTTATAATCGCGTTTTAGATACAGATAAGTTTAAGTCTTGGTAATTAGTGATCGTCCTTTCTAAGCGCACAATTTTCGACGATATGTTTCTGTGAATAAAAAGCGATTGTAAAATATCTTTAATTTGGAAAAAGAACGTATTTTTATCATTGTTTAGTGAAACGTACTGTACAATATAGCAGACAGTATTCATATCAACCTTGCATGTATAACTGTTATATATGTTATCTTGGACCCCGATCGTCTAGATACCAATACCAATCAACCGTCTATAGGATCATAGAATCTCACAAGATCACATAAAATCCTACTAGAAATTTGTTGACCTGAGAGAAATAACATTATTCCGAAACAAATGTTTTTCATTTTTTATTAAAGGAATACAACAGCAAAAATGCTCCGAGCCCTTAGTAAAGACAACAATGAATTTTTGTACTCAATTGAACTTCAGTATGGAGAAAGAAGCAATTAAACGAGATGTGGATGATTAAGTTTTGTGTCAAGGCCAGGTATTTTTTTGTCTTAATGTAAAGGACAATTATTTATATGCACCAGGAGTTGTCTAGAGATGTTATAATTCTGACTTTCATTTAAGAAACGTTAAGTTGTTTTACTATTGGGGTTATTTGCATTTAACCTATCACGTGCCTTGACGATTGATTCATTAGAAGAAAAAAACTTGACCTTGTGATAGTTTTATTAAGACGTGAAAAAAAAACACACTATTTTGTATTTGTAATGCATCTAACAAATAACGCATGTCATTTCGTTGTTAATAATAAAAACTTGAATAACTCAAAGTGAGGCAATAGAGATGTGTTATTTGAATTGGTGCATTCTTGTTACTTTACTGTAACATCCAGATGTTGCTAAGGCACTTGAATATGTTTGATAGTATTTTGTATAGAAATGATTCATAATCATTCTATTATAGTACTCTGTCTTTTTTGTGGAACTTCATCTATTATTAAAAATATCGAACAATATCAGCTCAAGAAAGATTCTATACGTGTATAATACATTTTTTTGATCCAGTTGTCCTCAGTGGAAAAGGTGGATTACTCTAGAAAGATTTTCTATGACATCTGAAAATGGCATAAGTCAACCTGGCGTACTTCTTCAGTGGCAACTTTAACTATATGATAATTTTACTTTTAGATTCTTAGATTTTCGCTGTTTAGCTTTCTTTCTCTATAGCTAGCTGTACATATTGCTATAACTAAACTATCAATCAAAAAGATAATAAGCAAGTTAACGCATTTTTTGATGTTTTTCTTTGATTAGTCCTATTTACATTATTTGCATCTTATATGTATATTTAGAAGTGGTAAAATTGTAGTTATATCAGTTAAGGGCGAGAAACACAAATTTATCACGTATAGTTTTTCTAGAGAAAGTTGAGAACAAACACAAAACTTAGCATTCTCCTTTCTCTTGTGTGAAAATAAAATTTATTTTTACTCATCTGGGATAATTATAGTTATTGAATATAAATAAGAAATCTCACTTAAAAAGATTCTAGGACGTATATTACGAAAGTGTTTGCAGAATAAAAAGTCAGCAAAACCTAGACGTCAGTCAATTGATACAGTGGAACTCTATAGTATAAACATGAATTCATAGTATCGACTTATTATACCAATACCACACAAATACACTTTCACGTTTTCCTACTGTCACCGTATCATAGCACGACTCTCATAGTTTCATAGTATCACAGTAAAACTATGACTTTCATACTTTCATAGTTTCACAGTATCATAGTATGACGTTCATAGTTTCATACTCTATTCACCTAAGAAGTAGTGCAATGCTGCCTGTAACTCACTCTCATACTACCGCCCCGGGGGGGGGGGCCGCGGCGGGGGGGGGGGGGGGGGGGGGGGGGGGGGGGGGGGGGGGGGGGGGGG
>CAJNOQ010000443.1:0-50572 GCA_905250885.1 Didymodactylos carnosus | reverse complement strand
TCAAAACCCAACTCTTATGCCATTAGAAAGAGGATCATGAAAAACCTATAAAAAAATGGTTCAAGAAATTTTAGTTCGCTCATAAAGCTAAAGTCCGCTTGCTCTAGCAAAAAATGCCCACTGTGTAATGGCAGGGGAACTTTTTCTAATGACATTTGTAAATTTATACAGCATCAATAATTAAATTAATTAAATTGATTTAATTATTTATGCTGAATAAATTTACAAAAAGTAGAGGTCAAGTTTGACGTATACAGTACAAGATCGAGTGTATTCTAATCAGTTCGAATCATCTTGTTCTGATAAGAAATAGATATGATCGATTTTCAAGTCTAATTTGGTTCATTGCTCATTCTCTTTATACATTTGGCAGATGCTGATGAACCTTGACGGTACTACTAAGTGTTTATGTACACGTTTTAATCCGTTTGTTCCATAATAATAATAATAATAATAATAATACTAATAATAATTTATATGAAAAAAAAAAAAAAAGCGAAAAAAAAAAAAGAGGGGAACCTTATTGGCAAGGGCAAATTTTCTCTTCTTCCTTTTTTTATTTGACGACCTTGTGCTGTTCATTTATTTTGTTCACTATTCTAAAGTATATATTAACAGTACAGTAGAGAGCACATTTTTGACGTCACAGACATTTAACTGTTCGAATGTCTCGGTATGTGATCTTATTCTGATATCTATCGTCTTTTATCTTGTGTGTATGTTAAGGTCGGATATGTGTTGATGTTTTATCTTCTGCTTTATTTTTTCTTCTTCTGCTTCTCGTTTCTTGTCATTATGTAAAAAAAAGATTAATATCCTTCAGGGTTAGAAGCGTGCACGCACGAACAAGAAATCATTATCATTATTATCATATCATATTGTTTGTTTCACACTACAACTCCTACAAACAAAACATCTTTAGATTTGCCTTGTCATCACACTAAAATAGATTGAGATAATGTAAGTTTTATTAACTTTTTGAAAAATAAATCAATAATAATAATAATAATAATAATAACAAAAACTAAAACGGTAAGTATATCCTGTTTAAATCGTGTTCGTCATAAATTCAAGACTATTACAAATACATTTATTGCATTGTGAATACCGTTGTTGAAAGGGAAATTGAAAAAAAGCAAAAAAAAAAAAATCGATGAACGTTTAATAAATCACTTAACATTGTTGTTTGTATAAATAAAAATAAAAAATAGCAATTGACCTTGATCATAGTTTCTCGATATATATGAAAATGTATTTTTCGACCTTATGCATTATATTTTTTTGTTAATATATATGATTTTATGGTCTTCCCATCTTTTTTTACCTTCCATCTTCGATGTGTTTTTCTTTTTTTATAACTTCCTAAATTGAAAAAAAAATGGCGTAGTTTCGATTTCATCAGGTATAAAAAAAAAAAAAAATAATAATAATAACACATAACACAAGGAAAAAACTAAATAAGACATCAAAATCTTTCTAAAGCAAATTGTGAGTGTCTAGAAGAAAAAGGGTTTCTTTTTTCTGATTTATTAGTTAAATAATTGAGAATTTGTTTCGATGGATTAGATTAGATGATGAAACTGTACGCACGTTTGAACGTTTGTATTTCTTTGATTAAATCAAATCTTCTATTGATCTCTAGTATTCAATACTTTGTTTAGGAAATAATTCGTTTTTAACAGCTTAGATATGATTTAATTCACTAAAAATGAGTTTTAATCATGTTAAACGTCCTTGTACTTACGAAAAGCTAATAAATCGATTGGTTCATTTATTCTATTTGTTTACTATTACATAGTATTTTTATACATCTTATTATTTTCTATATTATTGGACTGTATGTATATGTTTTTGTTTCTACTTCAATATCCAACAACTTTATCATTACACAATTAACAATACACTGATATTCTTCTTTTTTTTTATTTTTTATCACTCGTCTTGTATTTTGTCAATAGCTTATGCAGTTAAGTCTCTTATAAATTATTGCAGTGTGCGTGTATAAATTATTTTCTCCATGTTTTCTTTTTGTATAGAAAACAAAAAAAAAAAAAAAAATTAGTACAATGTCATCATCTCTCTAGTCGAATAATGAGATACACACGCATATAATTGTGTGATATTGAGAAGAGGCTTCTTGTTGAAGAAAACAAATAAATCATTAATCGCTATTTTGGTTCTTTTTTTTCTTTTTCTTTTCTATTTTATTTATTTGCCTCTTGATTATCGATTAATAACCTTATTATAGTATTATTCTATAAATATTTAATTAAGTTATTAGATAATTTTTGTTAAAGAAGCGAAAAATGAGTATTTATGAAAGGACGAAAAATTAATGTAAGTAAAAACATGGAGAAAAAGAGCATAGTTGGGACCGATCTTTCTATTTTTAATTGTATGACTAAGGCACTAAGACTGTTAATGTGAAATTTAGACATGATTTTAGACTTTAACCGTTAACTTCTATTAAAGTTAATAACTTCAACTAAATAGCAAAGTTTACTTGATGAAAAGATATCAATAGTTGTCTCTATATACAGAGGTCAAAAGATGGATGTGTTAATCGAAAACTCGAATAGATTGATTGATTTCATAAAAACAATTTGATTTTATTATGATATCAAAGCTTGAAAGATCTTTTTATTTGTCATTGAGCCTGTATAGATTTTTATCTCTTCATCCATATATACGCATTAATCATTCAGAGTTTATAATTTTCTCATTAAAGATTTGAACGGTCAAGGTCTTTAATTAAAATTGTTCATGGTCGTTTAGTTTTAATCTATCGTAGTAGTAGCATTAAAAGTTATTAAAAGAAAAATGTCATTTGAAAATGTGTATGAATGTAGAAAGAATTTTGACCTTAAAAACATAAATTTTGATCAATGTAAGAATTGACTACTAGTTTAGAATAAAAAAAAGTATTTGAGTTTGTTTTTTTTTTTTGATCAATATGTATTTATTTTTATTTTTTTTCAAGAACATGAGTAAGAGATTAACGTCAGATTTTAAAGTGATTTATTCATTATTGGGTAAGATTATTTTATCTTTCTATAGACGTTTTTGTATGGTGACAGTATCCAGACGACAATAACTAACAATGTACTATTGATATTAGATAGAGATGATCTAAAACATATTTTGTTATGTTAGTTTTTCATGTTGATGATCATCATATTCTTTTCTTCTTCCTTTTTATTTTTCCTCAAATGTCCAGACATATTTGATTTATTCTAAATTGAACATAGAAGAGATATACGTGGTTTTGAACAATATATTTATGTTACATGTAATCGAATCCGACAAGTCCATTATGAACAGATTATGTACTGATTATTTGATACAATAACTTTCTTTCTCGTCTATGCTTTTAATCTTGCTCGTAACAAAACAACAAAAAAAAAAAAAAAAGCCAAAACAACATCATGCTACAATTCAACTTTTCACGTAATTGTGTAAAATAAATCCATTTGAATATATATATATATATACAGAGAGAGAGACAAACAATTCATTGAAGCTCAAAATGTATGAATGATTATTGCACACATTCGACATTTGGTAACTAGTGCTCGTAAGCGACTGAAGAAATATCTAGCCTAGTACATGCTTCTACTTGAAAGTGACAAGTTTTAATGAAAAATGAACTAAAAAAAATGTGTTTATCTACAATAATTTCTTTTTATTTTTTGTTGCACAATAATAAGAGACATCTATTTTATCAAATGTGCAGATAAGTCTACCTATTATAAGAAGAGTATAGGCTTCATATATATACATACAGACATATCTTTATCGTTAGTTACCTCATTTTTTTCGATATTCATTGTCTCTCTTAATGTTCGTACACATGCATAAATAACAAGGGTATTTTGAATGTTAAAATTAAAACACGTGTTAAAGTGCTTAATTTACTATTAACTAAATTTTAAGAGTTTTGTTGTGTGTAATGAATTTATGGCAGATGTGCAAGAATATTATTATTTTGTCTGTATAACCTTTTGATGAAATAGGAGTAAAAGGAGGATGTGAGAATGATGCTATTGACGTAAACAGAGAGTAAAAGAAGAGAATGGAATAAATAAATGTTTATACCTTGAAATACAACTCATCTATACATATGTATTACTCATATGACAACCTTGATCAATGTCTCTCTTAAAGTAAATTTAAATTTAAAAAAGAAAAAACTTGATCATATTGACTACTAATTTCTATAACTTTCTTTAGTTATACTGGTCTCTCTTTTCTCGAAATTTAATTTCATATAAGTCATGTTATAGATTAATCGAAATAATATTAATATTACTGTTGAATTAAAGAAAATACCATTTAACATAGAATCATATTTTTATGTATTTTATTCAGTTTCTTGTTCTAATCAAAAGTTAATTAAGAATAGGTGTGATTTTGTTTTGTTTTGTTATAAACAAAAGTAGCATTGAAAACTCATCGTCAAAGTTTAGAATTAAAGATGTAATGGATGATTGATTTTGCAAACATAGACTCTCTCTTCCATATTTTAAGATCGGATCTTGTCTAAACGATAAATAGGATGTCCTCAATCTGCACATCTTTACTCGTTGAGAATCTCATATTGTTGGTTATCAAATGATAGTGGCCGTTTAAGATATCATTTTGTACTGACACTATCATGTTGAATGGAAATATTATTTCCTTTTCATTGACTTTTGTTCCGTAAGATCATCAACTCGATTTTTTTTTTTTTTTTTGTGCGTATAGCAAGGCTGTTTTGGATTTATTTTTTGTACGTGTATATACGTATAGACTACAACATGTCATTACTAATGATAAGAACAACAACAGCCGCGTCATGTACAAAATGTTCTTGTTTTTCTTACATGCACAATTTCATTTAACTGCCATTTATGAATGATAAGTTAGAAATGATTTGATTAGTTTCAATTACATTTTTCTTTTTCTTCTATGGGTTTAATTCTATATGTGTTTTTTGAAATAGGCCGTCTCATGAACCAAGAATCGGTGTATTATTTTCTTTTTTCAGTTTGACTATAAGATTGAAAAGATCTTTTATCTTGAAGAAAATGGATGAATTTTTCTCTTTTCAAATTGAGACGTGAGAAATAATGAATGATATAGTCTCAATTATTAGACTTTATTCGAAGCCTCAAACTAGAAATAAAAAAAAAAAAAAAAAAAGAAAAAGAAAAAGAAAATCAAAATTGTTGTTAACTGCGTCTTCACTTTAAAATAATTTAATAAATGACACATAATTTTTTTTTCTCTCTCTCTCTTCAATTGTTACGTTATCTTTACTTGTACGTCTGTACGTATATAAAAAGAACAAAAAAAAAAAAAATTTCTTTTGTCTTTCCGTTCGCTGCCAGGCTACTCTATACTATTGTACAACATAATACAAGTTCAATTTAGATTTGATTGATTTATTTCTCTAGTCTTTTTTTATTGTAACGGAAGAAAAACTACGTTATATTCATGTTTCTTTTTCTTTGTCCATATTTTCTCTCTCTCTTTCTCTTTCTCTTTCTATGTGTTAATTGATTTTTCTTGGTAAATCAATCTCTCATCTAACATCGAACAATATTTTTTTTTTTATTAATAATTACCTTCAGTTCGAGATGCATGTAATTTAATCGCTGTCTCTTAGAAAAATAGTTGAACATCAAACTGACGTCTGCTGGCTTCTAAGCTAAATTAGATTTTTTTTTTATATTTTTCATCCAAACATTGATTTAGACACAGGTAAAATACAACTCTTTTCATAAAAAAAAACGTATTAATTCACTATTTGCATTTATTAATAATAGTATTTGATACTCTATCCTAAAAAAATTGTTGAAAAACAAAAAAAAAACAAAAAACCATACAGATCTTTTTCATATTGATTTTCATCTTAATAATAGCCGAAAACTATCGGTTAGTTTGTTAATCTATTGTGTTTTTTTCTCAATTATATAAAGTGGCAATGATTATCTCTTTTTTCTCTCTCTCTCTCTATTGACTTGTTTGTCAAATCTACTACTCACTCACCCTCACCGTTTGTTATGTGTAAGATTAGGGTCTTTCCAGTAAAACAAGATGAATTATTCGTGGAATTTTCCAAAATGGTATGAAAGTGATGATTACTGGTTGTGTCTGCTAATCGTATCTTATAGTATTTGTTTTTTTTTGGAAAGTTGTGTGAGATAATACAGAAACAAATTCTTCTCTCTTCGTTTTTTTTCCCATTTCAAACAAACTGATAACAAAAATCTTCTCATATGTCTCTTGCAAGACAAAAAATGTTTTTTTTTTTTTTGTCTCTTGTTTTCTCTCCTGTACAGTATACAATTTTCTAATAATAACAACTCTCTGGTGTCTTTCTTCGTTTTTTTTTTTTCTTCCATTCTCTATTGATCAAGGGTGAGTTGTCACCCGAACGTCTTGTTATTGTACAACAGATTGTACATTCTATTTATAGAGCTACGAAACAAGAAAAAAAAAAAACTATCAGAAACAGGAAGAGACAAAAAAAAACTGTCATTGTAATTTTTTATGTCCATCGAAAAAGTGAAACTTTTTGTTTTTTTTTTTTTTTTAGTTTTATTTTCATAATTCTATAATTGAAAAGATTTATAATTGTGGAAAGAAATAAAAAAAATGTACCCACAATTAACTTTCTTCATTCATATGCTACGTTGATTTTATTATTCATAGAGATGATGATGATGATGATGTGTTATATTATCGAGAGAATAAAAAAAACTTTTGTATTTCCGTACTCATTACGTTAACCATATCTTTGAGAACAAGAAAAAAATAAATTCTAAAAAAATTCGATGTATCTATAATAGAAATTAGTAGAAATATAGCATATACTACTCTCTCTATTCGTCAACATAAAAAATAGAAAAGTCAAGGTAAGAAATAAAAAAAATAGAAAAGACTAATATTTTTTATTTTATAAATGAACAGAATAGAGTTGGGAGGAGGTCAGTAGAACGGGTGATATTTCTTCATGCAAAAAAGAAAAAGTAAATGTGAATAATCTAAAATTAAGAATAAAAGTATTCTTATTCTTGTCATATTCACTATGTGACCGTCTTATTTGTATTCCTAGTAAATTATATTTACTAAGAGATTTAATTGTTGAAGCTGTTATTGTTTCTTTGTGTGTGCAAATTCTACAAATCATTTCATTTTAATCTTTTTCACTTGTATAACTTTATATTTTGACTATTAGAACAAGTGTATGTACTTGGATATTTGCCTGTAAACCAAAATGAGTACTCATATCGATTCTTTATCAATTTGTCACCGATACTTTTTTCCGATTTTCAAGACAGCGGACATATTGATATAAATAAGGTACAAAATCGACTTTTTTTTATACAAGTATAATGAATATCCAGAAAAAAAGAATTACTATCCTGAGAAAACATATTTTTCTCCGCTTTTCCTTAGTTACAGATAAGATATTATCGATTTTTATATATATAAACTGTTATTTAATGGAGATATGAAAAAATCGACTTCTTCTCACACTTTCAAAAGAAACAGCAAAAAAGGACAAAATAGTTTTCAGCATGTATACGGAACTAGGGCTGTGACAGTTACCATTACCGTTACAGTAACTGTAACTGTTGGTCGGTTACCGTTCCTGCTAACCGTAACGGGTAGCAGTTACTGTTACAATTAACGATAACGACCAGTTACAAGTAAGGGTAACTGTCGAGCGTGTGTTTAACGAGGTCAGAAGTGTATAAGTTCTTACGGCTATTTCTACAGTACGGCTGTGACAGTTATCAGTTACCGTTACCAAGAACGACAACTGTTCAAAAGTTACTGTTACCGAGTAACGGTGGTAACGGTAACTGGTAACTGTCACAGCCCTATACGGAAACTTAACTACCACGTTTTCTTTTCTCTAATTTTCGACTAGAGATGTGCACGCGTACCATTTTCGTACCCGTACCTAACCCGATCCGACAACTTTGTACCCGTATCCAACCCGTACCTGACTTGTGCCTAAAAACTTTCTCCTTTTTGTTTTCCAGCTAAAAACTTTTGTTTTTCGGCTGAAGTTATCAAATTATCATTACATTCTGAAGTAAATCTTTTCTAAATCTTCATGTATTTTAGCTAAACTTCTGTATTTTTTCACTAAACTTTTATGGGTTTTCCACTAGAATCTTCCGATTTTCGGGTAAATTAAAAAATCCCGTAAAAAAAAAATAGAATCCGTACCCGTAACTGCTCTATTCGTACCCGACCTATACCCGACAACTTCGTACCCGTACCCAACCTACGGATCGGGTTACACATCTCTATTTTCGATTAAGGATACGTCCAGAGCCAGCTGTAACGTCTGTTTTAAAGCGTTCCCGCACTCTTCACTTTCTTTTGTTAAAGATATGTGACAAAAAGTACTAGTGTACAAAATCAACACTTTTCAGTTAAAGACGTTGTAGAGTTCTGAATATGTTCTCGGTCGAATAGTGTACTAGACGACTTTTTTCGAATTTTTTACTATTTATAGTAAAAAATTACATTGCAATAACAGAATTATGTGGTCAGACCGTGTTGACTTTTGTTCAAAATCAATTTTGGAGTATGATCCATTTTTTTCTGAAATATTATTTTTAAGGATCTCATGATGGAGATTATAAAAAGATTCAAAAAACTTAAGTTTACTATAAACTCTTGTCTTCAATGACATGAAAAAATTTAATTTTTCGTTTAGAAATACGTGAGTTTATCTCATGATTATGAAATAGTGTATTCAATAATTTTCTTACACTTTGTTCGATCATTAATCGTTACAATTCTGTATTATATTTATACTTCCGAGACTTATTTTTTTTTTTGATGAGATTGAATTTTGGCATATGGTTTTTAGCTATTAATCGTCTTCTCTCTCTATATATATCGTATGAAAATGTTTGTAAAGTTATTGTCTAGTGTATACGTGATTTTTTGATCTTAAATATAATACATTTATCATACGTATTTATAAAAGCGTCGGTTGATATCCGATTACATGTCGTTTTTTTACTTACCTTTAGGGGATGGATGTGTTCTTTGAATTAAGTCTATAAGTTATGTATAGAGGTTGTAATCAACTCTCTTCGTCTTCTTTTGATTTATTTTCTTATGTAAAATAACAGTCACCAACAAAAAAAAAAATAGAGAGTATTTTAGTGTAAATAAATCGTTGAGAGACGTCTCCTTGTTGTATATTGTTATGATTTATACTCATCCGAATAACAACAACAACAAGTTACCACCATAACAGATATATCTGTGTTTAATTATTTTTGACAATCTCTCATATGAAGAGAGAATCGAAACAAGTAGTAGAGTAATGATAGATAGATACACTGACATTATTTATACTATATACTCGATACATGTTAGTATGTTTCAACAAAACAATTATAAGGTTCGTCAACGTGAATTAACGCTTTCTGTATAAGTATTTTGATTATTATTGTTCAGTTTTTTTCTGTAATTTAATGTTCGTTGCTGTTTCCATTATAAAAGAAAGTTATAATTTTTATAGCAATTAGTCACGTTTAAGAAAAGTAACAATTTTTATTTTTCATTATATATACTCAGGACTTTAGTAGAATGTGATGTACAGTAGTCCATTTGGCAAGAAAAGTTGATAAATCACATATTTTTCGATTTAAGACATATTTTACACTTAGCCTAGTTTAGTTAAAAAAAAAAGTCTATTCAGTTTGATGTTAGACGATAAATATAAATGTCCATTTGTTCAACTATTTTTTTGCTGAATAATGATCTTATAACTAGAAATGTTCAGTAGTTTGTAATTTTTCATGACATGAATAAACATAGATGACAAATCAATGATGAGCATCTGTTCTTTTCTTCCTTCTCTTATTATTGATTGATAATTGAACATCTATCTCTATCTATTTGTATTTTGGATTAAAAAATCATTAACAAAATCAATAACATTCTTCGTCGTTCGTTAGTTACATCAGGAGAGAATGAGAGAAAGATAGAAAGAAAGAGACGGATACTTAGTGCATCCGGAAATTCATCTCATTAAACAGATTCATATCTTTCTGCATCTGAATGTTCAACAAAATTAGATAGTGGGTGGTTGTAAGTTAGTATCGAATTAATCTATACTGTTCTATCTTTTCAAAAGAAAATAACATCTGGTTTGATAAAAAAATATCTCTCACACAAACATTTTGAGATCTGAGTATGTGGTTCAGTATCTCATACAGTTTTACTCGAGAGAGAAAGAGAGAAAAAGAGAAAAAACAAGTCTGCATGTTATCGTTTCCGGCTATTGAATGTATAATTGCAGAGAAATACTATGTACAATAGAAACTCTTTGTAGTTAACAGCAAGCAGTAGATTTTTAAATATTTAACAGATCCTGTTACCACTATTTCGTCTCCCGCCGAACAAGTGTAAGTAATTATCAATACATTTTCGTGTCTAAAAGATTGTATCTCGCTCTTGAATGATAGCAGGTGCAGAATATACCCGTTTGTTCCGACGTCCGTCAGGAAAAAATTTTCTGATTCGGGGAAATTTGCTGAAAAATAATAACAGGAGAAAATTTTTTGAGAAAATTTGAACACTATTTTTGTGAACTTCTGTGTTTGTAACATGTAAAAAGAATCTAGAATTTAGTGTTGTACAAAACTGTATATTTAGTTCTTGTATAAAAGTTGGATTCGCGAGACGATATTCTTATCGAACTTTTTTCCTCGCTTATGCAAGTTTTGATTTGAAAGATAATGGAAAAAATCGACAGTAATTGGGAATTTCAAGAAAATGTCTTTCGTAGTGCTCATTGAGCCCTGAGAATTTTTGTTACGCTATAAATCAGAACTGTTAAATCACTTTAATGGTTGAAAATATTTTATACATGTCTGCTTCGTTTGACGCCTTTGTTCTTTCTTTTCCACTGCACCTATTTTCATCGTGGCTCCTAATTGTCTCTAGAGAATATTTTTCATATGAAATACACTTGTGTCTTTTTTTTCTTCTTCTTTATTCATCTATGTCTCTATTATTTCAACAAAAGAATAGGATAATCGGTAATGAGACGATACAATTAGCTGCATAGCCAATATTATTATTATTTATCTGTCTGGCACTATCATTATCATCATTATAGATGTGATATAGTTTTTTTTCTGTGTTGTTTGTTTTTTTTTGATTTTTGACACTTCTTTTTCTTCTCTCTCTCTCTCTGCCTTTCTCTCCTCTCTCTCTCTCTCTCTCTCTCTCTCGCTCTCTCTATCCCATATGTTTGTATCATCACGACAACAGTGCTCAACAGAGACGTTGGAATATAATTAGATGCGACATACGGTATTTATCTCTCGCTCTTTAGAAGAGAATAGTTTACACAATGGTAGAGTTGTATGAGAGAAAATACTCTTTTTAGTTTGGAGTGCCATCGATATTATCTATTACTGATAATATTTTTAAAGACATAATTTTTATTTGTAAAAAAAGTACTAGTGGTATGGATCACCTGAGCTTTCCTGAACACGCGTGACTAGTGTTTTTCACAAGATGAAATTAACCATTGACTTTTTGCTGTTTGTGCAGCGTATATTTGATTCTAGTGTAAATTTTCATCAAATTAAAAAAACAGAAGAATAAATTGACGCATAGGCTTCTACGAATGCACTAGCATAGAGAATAGTGTAGAGTTTCATGTAAAGCAATTACTTTTGATGGAATAGACTTCATTTTCATTTACTTTTTAGTATTACAAATTAAAATGTACAAGAAAATGTTCTTTTACTCACAGTAGTTTCATATGAATTATTTAATAGTTAATGACATAAACTATACGGTATGTTATAAAATGACATAGTTCACTATGAATTTATTCTGTTATTTATGTTCATTTAGAATTCCATACAATGAAATTAATTAAAAAAATAATTATTAGTCGTACGGAAGCTGGTTTTGGTTTCACCTTACGGCATTTTGTGATTTATCCACCATCGACCTACGTTAATGATTTACTTCAAGTAAGATTATTCAGCATTTATATCAACTAAATCGTAGACTGCGACACCTTCTTTACAGTGACCAGAACTATTTCTAGTCTAATTGAAAATCAATCATCCACTCAAGAAAAGTATGATAATGCTGGAATAGCTGCTCCGAAAATTTTGCTATAAGTAATAATTAAAACAATGTAATAGATGCACACATATATCTAATGAGAAGATTTCCAATGTAAACCTATGCTATTGTTGATTCTGAGGATGTTAAGTTTTACTTAGCAAGTAACATTAATGGTAATTTTTCAAATTTGTGCTTAATGAACCATGCGACACGTAGATGTCGCTGCATTTTAGTAAGAAAAAACCTGTTTCTTCGTAGTAACTTTAGCATAATTTAATTGTGTTTAACAGTATGAAAAACTTTAAGAAAGTAACACTAAAACCCTAATTTCACTTGAAGTAAGTAAGCAGTGAGCTGTGGAACAGTTAGATTTCAAATTGATGAAGCCTACTTGTATTGAAAATCTTCTCATTGTTTTGCTTGATACAGCTAAAAGAGTTATAATAATAAAAGCAGCAATGGCATACTATAGTCCACTGATCTGCGTAAATGTTTTACTTTTGCACAAAGATTAATGAGAGATATTCCACACTGTCTTTATTTTGATAGAGCAAACAGTTCACGCTACTCTTTAGTAGCAATTATCACTAAATATGACAATCTACTTGGATAGATTCATCAAATCGGTGCATATCCAACTGCTTTGTCATGATTTATCGCATTGAAGCTATGTAAATGTGTCACATTAACCAGATTCTGTTTCTAAAAGCCGACTACATATACAGTAGGAAAGATCTTAATTGCAACTTTGATTTCTACAGCACATATGTACTTGGTGTATACGTCTCTGTGTGTCAGCATTGGAACCAGTTGAAGCATATCTATCGGACCAGTCAATTCACTGAGTAAAGCGTACCTTGTTTGACTAAAAATCATCCATAAGCAGCAGCCTGTTCCGTTGAACGTGTAGTATTCAAATTCAAATTCAAAAGTTTTTCGTAGATGTTGTAGTTTCAAAAATAGCATAGACAATGAAAACAATTTTATTCATCGTATAAAGCGACTGATACCCAGCGTTTATGATATAACTTTGACGGAGAAGGAGCAGGCTTTTTAGTGAGGGACTAAAAATTTCTCTGAGTAAGTACGTTCACTTCCTCACGTCAACATAACAAAACAAGAGTATTTATTCGCTGTTCCCAGTGACTACATTGACTTGTTTGTAGTGATCAAATAAAACTGATTTACTTAGCAAGTTCATCTCCAAAATAGCTGGAAAAATTTAACATATGTCGCAGTCCTCAATACCGAGTAACTCAAATCTTTCTGGAATAATTTTTAAAAAAAGAGGTGAGAGAATTCGCCCTCTTTTCTTCCAAATTGAACTCGCTGTTGATATCAACGAATGTTGAACTTTCATTGAAATAAAAGACAGCAGAAAATGGATTTTGAGTAAGAAGTTGAAGAAACCGTTAATAAATGGTCCGTTAAACTTTTTAATCGATTCCAACCGATCAGCCGATGAACTCATCGGTTTTGTCAGTCCGATTCCAACTCCGCTGAATGCACAGATACTTTTCATCAATATTAGATGTTTGATTTATTCTATCATTTCGCTTGCTCCTTCTACATTTCGTTTATTTACACCTTACATTAATTCGTTTGTCTATGTTTTCCTTTTGTATAGGCTTCTTACAGTGTTATTATTGATGAACATCAACAAAAAACAACCACAACAAATACAAATGATAATATTAGTGGCAAAAGTAGCAATAGTAGTAGTAGTAGAAATCAATCAGGAGTTCTATTAACACATTCAACATCAACAAATAATAATAATAATAACAGTAACAATCAACAGTCAATGCGAATAATTTCAAATGGTAAGACGAATTAGAAGATTGTCCTTCGCAGTTTAGCACTTTCTATTTATACATATATACATCCTTCATCGTAGAATAGACTGTCAATTTCTATCTCTCTTTTCATCGTTATTATTATTATTATTATTGGCACTAGTAATAAAATATTCTTAACTTTTTCTTTTCCTTCTTTGATTGATGAATTATGCTTATATGTGACAGTTTTTCTTCTTTCTCATGTACGTTGTACGTACGTATATGTGTGTGTATGTGCATAATATACAAACACAAACCAGTTATTTCATAGCTTATGTAACAGAAGAAATTCTCCCCTTTAAAATAACTTATTCATCTTATTCTTACTCTTATTTGAGCGATACACTCATATATAGAAAAAAATATCAACAGTTACAAAATAGGTAAATACACAAAGATGATCGATTGTCATGGTACCTTTTTTTTTTCATGTCACAGTATTGAAGAAATCTTGTATTTTTTTTTTCTAAGCTCCATCTTACAAAAACTTCTAGAAAGTATTTTTTAGTATGAAAGAAACATTTAAGTCGTCTGAATGTGCAGAGAAAATGTAACTAAAAATGCTTATCTATGGTTTCTGTTTTCCAGATCAAAAGTAGATTAACAAGTGTTTTATCGTAGTAAATAATTCAGTATACAGATCAGTTTTAGAAAAAAGGTCATAGAGATAGATGCTGTAAGTGACTTCTTAGAAATTAAGGTTAGCTAGTTATCGTTGCTGTCTTATTGCTCAAACGAACAATATTAGTCAGTTGATTAGTAGAAACTGACGAAAATTCATTTTATAATGAACGAACAAAAAGTAGTATAACTATTTTTGACAGATAACCTTTTTTTTGTAACATCAAATTATCGATCAGAAACGTTTAATACTGCTCTATTTTGGAAACAGCTGATCTTTGAAAAACATTCATGACTATTGAGTTGAACACTTTTTCCTTTGGGCTATCATCAGCATTCTTTGTCTATTGATGTATATACCTTATACTTTCTGAAGTCTTTGATAATTATTTCTCTCAATCATCTTGTTTATGTTAATAATTTTATCGTTATAGTCTGTTTTTCTTTCTCTCACTATTATAAAAATAAACAAAATGGTAGACAGACATGCACTGCCGTGGCTATGTCTGTTTAACTATGTGAAAGAAAAGAAGTGTTATTGCTACTATTATTATTTTTGTTTAATGAAATGTAAAACATCTTTATTTTTTCTCGTAGATGTGATCACAGCAGATAATAATGGGGGAACAAATAGTACAACGAGCCAAGATTTACTACCCATGGATACAATATTTGTTAAAGAAGTTCGACAAGATGGACAAGCCTATCAAGCTGGATTAAGACAAGGTGATAGAATATTATCAGTAAATGATCAAACAATTAATGGAAAATCATATTCACAAGTTATTGCCATGATACAAAACACGTAAGAAATAATCGTTTTTGTTGTTTCCTTTCAACAACAATGATTGATTATATTTTTACAAATCTATAGAGAATTGAGACATGTTAAAATCTTACCAAGGATATGTTTGTGGTTATAATATATAACACTATAATTGCCTTCTCTATGGCTCTAAGGAATTTTGGCAAATCAAAATCAAGTCTAATATCGGCCTTTTTTTACTATCGGCTTCGCCACGTAGTTCTGCTGCTGCTGCAGTGTAATTCTGTCACATTATTTTTGCATTTTGCCTTCGTCTATCATTTCTGAAATGAAGACGCATCTCAAGCTCTGCAACGTCTCATATTAAAGAAAAAAGTGTGCTGAATATGTTGAGACTTTCTCATACTCTATACCTTCTTTTGTTTACGAAAGATGGCAAAATACGAACTGTTACTTTAAACTACATTAACAATCATATTTCTTAAACAAAAGAAGGTATAGAGTATGAGAAAGTCTCAAAATATTCAGCACACTTTTCTCTTTAATATGAGACGTTGCAGAGCTCGAGATGTGTCTTTATTCGAGAATTATAGTAGAAACAAAATGCAAAAGAAACGTGACGGAATTACACTGCAGTAGCAGAGTTACGTGGCCAAGCTGCTATGTGATTAAACTATATAGTTTGCGCGACCTTTTTTTCTTGTTTCTAGACCTGGTGATTTGGTATTAAGTGTTGTTCCAAAAGAAGATGATATTTTACAACTGGTTTGTATTTCATCACTTTCGCTATATGTACTTATTAGTATTTCTGTTTTTCAGGCTTACTCTGATACGGCCTATAATCAAGCTCATTCTCCTTATTCTGGCACAGCGGATCGTATACCAGAGCCGCCATCTGTCAAATATTTGCCACAACAACAGCCATCATCTTCATCTTCTTATCGTGTAAATGACACTACTGTTCCCTCATCATTTGAACAGACAAAGCCTCGTCGTACATCAGCCGTCTCAGCAACATCTTCACAGCCTCAATCTTATCGTCCGGCTCATCCGACTCAGATACTGAATCCTAAACAAGTAATCGAAAATAAACTGCGTAATTTACAATTGAATATAGCACAAGGCCGAGAAGACGAATTTGCTAAAGCAGGAATTTATTTTCCGCAACCTGCAAAAGCGATTTACGAACAACCAAAAGTAAGTGTTGATCACTTTTATCCTGCTCTTAGATAGAAATACTTGACACTCTTTTTACTTTGTGTGCCTTCAAGGGATCAATACCGACTCAACCAAGGAGGATATCTCATGCATCTGAAAACTCACCTCCAACAACGAATTATTCACAACCACAGCCAACAAATGCTTTTTCGAAGTATATTGAAAGTGTTCATCGTGCATTGGATAATACGACCAGTACTACTCCACAAAGGCAACAACAACCAGAAGGCGTAAATACAGATAATGAAGATTCTATTTATTCACAACTACATCTAGTCATGCAACCACCTCCGAGAAAACAATCTCAGCAACAACAACAACAGCAGTCATATTATCAACAGCCTCGTTATGCACCATTAGCTACATACAATGATTATTCACCTTACGAATATTCGACAAATGATTATCGACAGCAACAACCACCACCACCATCGTTCCAGGTTGCTGTGCAACAACAAGGAAATAAAGAACAGTTATTTTTAACAGGAGTTGAGTCGGGACAAAAAGGTATCGGAGCAGGAGTTGGCTTATATAAACCATATGAAAACCATAGTAGGTGTTTTTGTTCTATGATGTTAGTTTTATAAACTAATTTGAGCCTTCTTGTTTTATTTTAGATATGCCTGGTGGTATTCCGTCCAATACATATTACACATTACCACCTAGACGAATTTCGACAGCAACAACCGCTTTAGGTCAGCCACAATCTCAACAACAACAATGGATTCAAGCTAACTCTCATTCACATACACCACTCGTCAACGATTATGTCTATCAGCAGTCTCCCAAATTACTGAATTCTTATGCAAGTGATGAAACTTTGAGGCCGACATCGATCGATACTGCACTAGAAGAACAGCAACACTTACGAAGGCAAGCGGAACAGTCTCAGCAAAAACAGAAACAGCCACAAATACTTGATGTAAATTTGAAATCACCGTCTACAGAAACAAACACGTGTTCAAATGAAGGTAAAATGAGTTAAGCAGAGTAAGTAAGGAAATTATAAAAACTCTAATATCTCTTCTAGGTGTCAACAATCCCCAGCAAGAAGAAGATGAAGATAATATGAAAACAGAATTTGTAAATTTTCGTAAGAAACAATTTGAAACAGGTCACGTTGAAAATGTGCCCGATGATCGTCAACGTGAACGTTTATCGAAAAAATACTCGGAAAAGAAAAAATATGAGAGCGAATGGAATCGTATAACGTCAGTGGCTGATGTCGAATCGGTAATGGAACGCGCATCACATTTTGAAGATATTGATCCAGATAAATTTGCGAGATTAAGATCAAAATTACCTACGTCACCACCACCGTCTTCAAATGGACATGGAGAAATCGAGCAGAAACAATATGAATTAAGTTCTTCTCCATCACAACAACATCAACAAATGAAATATGGGCAAGGCAAATTAATGAAACATGAAGATAATCATTATCAAACATTACAGCAACAGCACATTTCAAGAGGTAAGTTTTCATACCATTTTATTTTCATAGAAAGATATCAATAAGTACCTGTAAGCTTTTCGTTGTTTTTTGTTTAATAGATGAATTAGGCAATATTGAATTTTCATTTGATCCAAGGTATTTAATACAGCAGCAACCACAACAACAACAGTCGGGTGGTCGACTAGCCGTTTCAAATTATTCACCTAATCAAGAAGGGTAAGTTAAAACTTGTAACTGTGTTAGAATAGTTGTCATTTTTTTGGCTATGGATTCTAGCCAACGTTATTTATCTCATCCGTCTTCTCAGCAACAGTATATGGATCAAAGCAGTAATCCATCGCGTGTAAACCTAGTTCGTCAACAATCGTATATAACAGCTGTAAGATCATCAATGATCAACGACCAACAATCTCAGCAGCAGTCATATGGTAAGAAAAACGCTATATGCGAAAAATATCGATAGTGGGTAAGAGATGTTTTAGAAAATGTGCGTGTTATCCGCTTTAGAAATAAGCTTGATATCGATCTTTCTTGCAAAGAAATCAGGTGGAGCATGTCAAAGCTCTATTACAGTTATCAAATTAACCATTATAATTGCCTTTATATATATTCAAAATTTAGTTAACTGTTTGTTAAGCATCTCAATAAAAAAATGTTTTGTATAAACATTTTTATTAATTGTTACGCATGTTTATTTCTCGTCAAACAGCTTCATTTTATATATAACTCTGTCTGTGTGTAGATATGCATGATGCTGATATGCCTGGCTATGATCAATTAGAGCGATTGTTAACGACATTGGGTTGTGGTGGAAGCAGTAGTGGCGAATACTTGCTATGTACACCAAAAACCATGAGGCCAAAAGGTATTTGTCTTGCGAGGTTAATTAATAGATTTAACTCTTTTTCATTTCACATACGATTATATAGTATATAGCTTTTTCTGTATTTAGTCTCTCCATTCACATCATTACCTGTCAGACCCTCAGCATCAGATGAACAACAAGAATGGAAACAACGTCGTGCATCTTATTTAATTGCTACAGATCAGAAATATCAAGATCAATCTTTTCACTCTCAGTCATCTTCAAATAAACAACAAAACGAATATGGTTACGATATGACAGACGATCAAAAACTAAGGTATAGTATCACTCAGCTTAATTTCAATTTGTAACTTATGTATTAACTTTAGAAATACACCACAACAACAGCAAGCTCAAACACAGGCGATTAGAAAATTAAAAAACTTTTTTGGAGAAGGAGTAAGTGGATAATTCTGTTTAAGATCAGTTTCTTTAAGATTTTTTCTATGTAGACGCCTCAAGTTCTTCATGCACTCGATCATCCATCTTCCACTTCTCAGCAACAATCGCGTGCTAGTCTATCTCAGTCACCTCAATCGTCTTTACAATCAAATCAGTCAAAATCGTCGTCATTTTTCAATTCTTCAAGTCCACCAGCCACAATTCCATTAACGACTATGGTCGACAACATAGAACCATCGAAAGAAGGTATTCTTTATTGTAAAATGGTTTTAAAAGATGGAAGAAGAGCCCCGGATCGATCATGGCGTGGTGCATGGGCCGTATTACGCGGTGGAGCATTATTTTTGGGTAAGAATTCTTGGTGTGTGTGTGTGTGTGTGTGTGACATTGATCAAACCTTCGAACGTCTGGGTTTTAGGGAAAGAAAAGAAGCACGGTTTATTAATTCCATTATCATGTGATTCATTTCCAATAAATCTGAAAGATGCTGATGTCGAATTGGCGTCCGATTATATAAAAAAACCACGTGTATTCAAAGTGATAACAGCCACACAATGTGAATTTCTATTTCAAGCACCCGATATGCAATCATTACATGAATGGTTAGAAGTCGTTCGAGAACATTGTTGTTCGATTACATCATCGGAAAATGATATAAGCAGAGGTGGAGAAAGTACTACAACGCCAGGAACTGCTTCTATCTCCAGCACACAACGACCATCAACAGCAAGTCTACCACCCATTGTACCACATCATACAAGTGAACAAGATTTATCTCAACGTAAGTTTATCTCGTATTGAATTTGACATATCTAATTTCCTATTGTTTTTGTAGGGCTTTCATCGTCAACTCGCTCTGGTAGTAGTAGCAAACCAAAATCAAAACTATCGTTACGTAGTCCATCATTAAAACGTTCACCAAGTTTAAGATTTAGAAAATCACAAAAATCTGCTTCTCAGTCACAACAAGGCGCATCAACATCATCAGCAAGTAGTGGTATTGGTGGTTCATCATCATCCATGTTAAGTGCACATAACAACGGTAGTGGTAGTCAATCAACATCACCTCGACGTAGTTTTGTTAAAATTGTTAAAAAAGGATTAAAAACTCTTAAATCTGGTACGAGTATCGGTGGTGTACCACAACAAATGAGTGGTCAAGTGTATGATGAAAATATTTTAACAACATCTACAACATCTACGACTGATGATTGTAATCTTTCTGGTATTAATTTTGGTATTGAATTAGAAGAATGTGAATCATCGTCAATATCTCGTTCAATTCCAATTGTCGTAGAAATTTTATGTAAACTAGTAGAAATTCGAGGTATTACTTATACAGGTATCTATCGACATGCAGGTGGATTAACAGCGGTCAACTGGCTTGTAAATGAACTTGATAAGGGTTGTGAACGAGTCGATTTTCAATCAGAAAAATGGTATGATATCAAAGCTGTGGCATCAACATTAAAGACATTTTTTGCAAAATTACCAGATTCATTGATATCATCAAGTAAGAATAATGATCAAATTTTATGCATGTTATATATGTTAATTTGTATGTTGATTTTTTAGAAATGAGTAGTCTGTTTGTTGAAGCAAGTCGTATTGACTGTCATCGTGATCGTTTAATCGAATTAAAAAAATTAGTGACACAATTGAATGATAATCGATTTGAGACATTAAGGTTTTTATGTGCACATTTTAGAAGAGTAGCATCCAAATGTGATATTAATAAAGTAGGTTATACTCTATTATTATTTTTTTATTCATTAATAATTGTTTGTTCGTTTTAGATTGATGCAAGAAATTTGGCAATTATATTTGGTCCAACATTGATATGGGATAGTAAAGCATCATTACAATCAAATCTTGTCGATAATCCAGAAAAAATTAGAATTATTGAAGCATTTATCCTATATGTAAGTCTTTTAATTTTTAAACAATCTGATTTTTTCATATGTACTTTCTTTTCTTTTTTTTTGTAGCATGAATGGTTCTTTGAACATGGTGAATATGATGATATTCCCTATGAAATTAATCCACAAATGCCAAAATTAAATTGTATCTATGATGATACATTAAACGAATCAAAACCGAGTGAAATAATTCAACATATTGTAAGAGCGGCAAAACGACGATGGAGTTCACCAATGTTATTAGATACATCTGTTCTATCACAAACACACCGAAGTAGCATCGGCAGTGGCGGTGATTCACAAAAACGAAGCTCAGATGACAATTCATCTGGACCATCAAAACCAGTTAATATATTTGTAAAAAGGTAAACAATATACTCTTTATCAAGCCAATTGCTTCTGATTGACAAAAGCATACATACTGTACTGAGTTTGTAGATATTTGATCGATATACTCTTAAAACAGTTTGACTTTATTTTCTCTAGAGACAATAGATCCATGGACTACATTATACTTCTATCTCTATTTCTAGCGTGATTCGTCAATATTAAAATCACAAAAAAAATAGAGTCTTCTAAAATCTCGTTTTCATTATATATAGACAAACAAAAAAAAAAAAATTCTCTCTTATAATCGCCTATTACCATCATACGTGTCACTGAAACAAAAACCCTTGATAGTGTAAGATATCGTACCACGTTTTTGTGTTATGGGACCCCTGCTATTATTAAACAAATATTTACTGAGCTTGATTTTTATTTTCCATGCATGGATAGTGTTGCGTTTCATCGCTTATGCATTATTATTTTTTCATTATTTTTTTTCGAAAAAAAAAAGAGCTTATGTATGAAGTGTAATGGCAAAAACAATCAACGTGTCTGTTTTTTTACTAATTTTTTTATCATTTTCATATATTTTAGATCATTTAAAAAACGTTCAACAATGGCCACATCGAAATCATCTGCTTGTCGTAGTCGTTCGGTTGATTCAAGTCTAAATTCAACATTATCACCAACAACAACAGCACAATTATATTGTGGAGAATCTGTCGATGTTTCTATAGCATTACCTCCACGATCTCAAAATCAAGAATTAAGTGAAGATTCAGCCGTCCATTCAATGTCAGATATTGTCAGTAGTAGTACAACAACATCAATAAAATCCACTGAACATTTAAAACAACGTTCAAAAAAGGCACAATCTCTAAAAGATTTGGCTAGTTTTTTCAAACGTCGTAATTGTTCAGAACATAGTAAAACTAAACAAACAACATTAACACCAAAATCATCAACCTCTTATTTACCATTGATGACTTTAACATCACTAAAAAGTTGTAATAGTAGAGGACGAAAATTACGAAAAAAATTAAATTCATCATTATTCATACAACCAGTTGAAGATTTTGTATCATTAAGATCTCCAGATTCATCAAAATTGTTTAGTTCATCACCATTAATGTTAAAATTATTTGAAAATACAATGAACAATGAAACGACAAATCAAAATTTAACATCATCATCGAGTCCATGCCTAGTAAATTATAATCAAAATAAAATAAATATATGTAAGTTATAATTTCAACAAAAAATTATTTTAGACATTATTTATTTGATAACTATTGTTGTTGTTGTTTGTTTCGTTTTAGCTTCTTCATACAATGATGTGATTGATGGTGATTCAATCTGTTACATTGATGATTCTTCTCCACCTCCCCAACAACAACATTCTAGTCTACCTTTAAATAAGCATTCTTCATACGCTAATACGTCTTCATTACAGAATCATGAACAAATTAGATTAGAAACATCAAAAATAAAACAAAAATTACATGAACGAGATACGCTATTAAATGATATTAAACAACAATCAATTTATGTTAATCAAACATTATCAAAATTTAATAATAATAATAATAATAATAATACTGTTAAATCTATAAAAAATCGACAAGAAGATATTATTAATTCTTCTTCTTCATCTTCTTCTAAAAAATCTACATCACCCTTATCTTTAACAAAAGAAGTACCTTTAACTTCTTTATCATCTTCTATAAAACGTCGTCATACATTTAATTCCGTATTTGATTATAATTTACATAAATCAAAATTAAAACAACATGTGAAATTAATCGATACGTATCTATTTCAACATGTTACGAATAAACGTCATTCATTTTCATCAAATGTATTTGCTAAATTACTCTAATACTACCTCTCATAAAACGCTCTATTCTTTTGTTGTGATAGAACCGTCTTGTATGCATGTCTAATCGTATATAACGGATTTTTAACCTCATTCCATATAAAAAAACACCTCCTATTTGTCGAATACTTCATCTGTTTGGTTCATGTTTTTCACCTTTTCTTTTTTAAAATTTTTGTACACTTAATTTTGACTTATCAAAAATTCATTTGATCTCTTTCTCATATTTTCTCTTTTTCTTTATACAACGACGACTTTATGTATGTTTATTTGTGAATGACTCTTGTTTAGTCAAAAAAACAAATTGTTTATTTTTTTGCTTTTCTTTCTACTTTTATACATTTCTTGTGATAGAAATTTTGGACGATGGCGACAATTTCTAAAATTATACTTTCTTATCCGGTTTTCATGTTGTTGTCGCTTCTTTTTTATTGCCATGTTTTTGTTTGTTCGTTTGAGATAATCTATAGCTAATAATCGTTTTTATGTGTATGTTGTTTTTTCTTTCAATGTTTAGACAAAGATAAAAAACCAACGAAATAAATTTCTATATATGTTTGTGATAATAAAATGAGAAAAGATATCATAATCGAAAAGTGATTATGAAAATCATTTTGTTTATGTTTCATTAGAGGAGTTGAATGAATTGCGAAAGATATTTTGTCTTGATGATGCACTTGATGAAAAATACATTTTCTCAAAGCGATATATGGTGGATAGAAGCTGATTGCTTTTAGTCACCTAGATTAAATATTTTATATAAGTCTGTTTATTCTCTACTTCTTACGAACAATGTCAAAATGGTATTCTAAAACTGTTCGACACTGTGAATGGTGATCTATGTGGAAATTAGGTAATATTTTCACTACTGTACTTCTTATGCTATCGTTTTCTTAAGAGAACACTTGTTAAAATAATCGCGCCATGAAGAAATTCTAGTGTTTTTTCAAGTTTATAAAATTAGCTTTGATTGTCTTAATGTATTTCGTATTCTGATACTTGTTAGTGAGATTCTGATAGCATGACTTCGTGATCATGTTCGTCACGTACTTCAACGGTACTGTATTTGAATCATAGTGTGAAAAAGTTAGTCATGTCTTAGTATCTCAAGTCACGCGTGCAGCAGTATACCTACTACGTCGTTGTGCCATACAGCACAGCTCCTCTGACTAGCTCGTGCAGCTTTTTGGAAGGCTAGTACGTAGTTAATGAATGTGTAAGGAGAGGAATTGGGCGAAAGAACTCTGCGTCAGGCTAGCTTTCTGTTCAGGGCTGTTGTTAATGACCAGTAACGAGATGAGTGACCATAACAGAAATTCGTCAGCCGCAGGGAAGTTGTCGGGCTATTGAAACTTCCATTCGGCAGCACACTAGTAGTTAATGAGAGTCGAACTTTTTTTCTTCTTCGTAGCGAAAGATCAAAAATTGATTGTTTTTTTTTGTCTTCTATGTAGAACTTTACAGTAGATGGATTTGTCCACTGACGCCCATGGACATTATTATATTTAAATCAGTTGTTCACGACGCTAGTTAGAAAAACTTGTTCATTCAGGAGTATTGTTGTAGTTTGAATTTTGTTTAAAATAATTCCTTAGAGTACATGTTATACTTTGAAACTGACGAGGGAATCTCTTAAGGTTATAAATCGCTTTTGAACTCAGACTACTTTTATCTTGTAGATCTCAGTGAGTAGTGAAATACTCTAAGTTGGTTTGTGCCCATGGTGCTGTATTGCTGAGATACTGGATTTTTAGTTAGTTTTTTCCTATAGAGTCTGGATTTCGAACAAAATCCGCGACTTTCGAATTTTGATTTCAAACTTGCCACACTTGTAGTCCATGGTCATAGTAGTACGACGGAAAAATATTCGATGCTAATGAATTTTACTGACTTGAGATATTGAGACTAGAACATTTCACGAGAAGGTGAGGGTAAGGGTCAAATGTTCGAGTTTAAGAAGAAAGAAAAAAGTAAGATAAAAGTAGTCTGAGTTCAAAAGCGATTTATAACCTCAAGAGGTTCCCTCGTGAGATAATCTTTCATATTCATCTTGATAAATGTGATCATAAATAAGTTAGAAACGTAATAAATGTTTCAATTGTTAAAAAGTTCAGCAATCCAATAAAATTATGTCAACTTCGTTCTTACATTAAATAAGTTTTTGTGTTAAAATGGTGAAAGAGAGTATGTATGCCGTGAATAAACATAAAGATTTGTACTGAATTAACCTATTCACATACCACTTGTATTGTCTTTTCTTATTATACAGCTAGAAAAAAAATGACATTTATTTATAAGAAGAAAGGGATAAACGCAGAAAGTGGACTTCGTACGTCACTATAAAAAAAAAGTTTATGCAGAATTAATTTTTGAAGTATCTGTTACTGTAAACACATTTGGATGGCATAAAATAAAAAATAATTTGTTGATGTAGAAACATGTTTTATATTCAAATCTACATCGTGTTTTTTTCTCGTTGCAGGAGATTCTGACGTTGTTTCGTATAAAAATTCAGGTATATAGAAGACCGTGATAAATAATTAGATTGTAATTCAATTTTTAACTTTTCAATAGAAGAAATATGACTAAAACGCGAAAAGAATTGATTTTTAATTGAGATGATTCGAACAATATTTTTATTCTTTCTCAATTTTAACTTTTAAAAAAAAATGAGATTATTTCTGCTAATAGGTCGTGCGCTTCTGAATTTGTTCTTCTGTTGTCAAAAAACGGTATGTGAAGTACGCTTGTCTTTTTTTCTCTTCCAAAATTGCAACATTACATCACATACAAATAATCGACCTTTGATTTACCTGCGTGGCTCATTTTTGTTCTTCTTTTCAATTTAAATGACAAATTTATACAAATTTTTCCATATAATAAGCATAAGAAGAACGTACGATTATCATACCGCAAAATATAAGAAGGAACAGTCTGTTTTTCTGGTTATTCATGTTTATATGAGTTCACAAAATAAGGTAATAATTTATTCACTTTTTTTTATCGCTCGTTGTTTTCTCAACATGTGAATGATCGATCGATCTGTTTAAGATTTGACAATTTTCATGATAGTAGAAAAACAATGTAATTGAAGGATCTAAACTTTGATCCAAGATGAAGTGACAAAATCCGAAAGTATTTAAAATAGATCCATCGATGATTAGATCGAACGAGGTTTGTAAACATTACAGTATTGTTGCTATATTTCTTCCTCTTGTTTTGATCGGAAAACAATAATCGTAGAATGGTTATATCTTTAACAATAATCATAAATCTTGTTTGCTCTCTCTATTCTCTACTCTCTGTTTTTTCTTATCTATGTAGACAGACTCTCTCTGTCTCTCTCTGTTTATCTATATACACTATGATAATAAAAACGGAAAGAAACATAGTCTCTTTGATATGTTATAACTTTTTATAGCTATCCGAATTTATTCTCTTTTCCGAGAAAGAACAAAGAAATAAAATGCTGTTTTTTTTCCAAGAGAGCATATAGAAAGTCAGTTTTTTTTTGTTTTTTTTTAGAAGGAAAAATAGAGAATGGAGAGAATACAGTATCAGGGGAAAAAAATATGTTGCATATTGAGATATCACACTAAGTTATAGGTTACTAATTCGGTACATTTATGTCTTCTGTTTGTATTGAAAACACCTAGAACAACATCTTCTAACGAAATTTTTGTATATGACACTGTTGTGACAACCAAAACAAAAAAAGACTTTTCTCCTTTCTTTTCGTTTTTATCGTTTCATACAGCCAGCGAATGAAAACTATGTTAGAAGTCATAAAATTCGTTTTTGTATGAGAAATAAAATCCTAGAAAATATGTAGTCATACAAAGGCTTTTCTTATCCATGTAGACGTAGTTTGGTGAAATCTCGTTCCTAGTGTGAGAGAATGTGGTTTGACAAAAGGGATTTTACGGGAAAAAGTCAATGAAAAACTTCTGAAAAAATGCCAGTAGACAAGAAATTAGAGTCTTGTAGGTTACAACTTTTTGACAACCTATAACCTAACCTATAAAAATCATAACCTAAACCTAACCTAACCTATATGTTTGGTTAGGCTAGATATAATCTACAGGGCTCTACAAGAAATGCCTCGGCTAAAACGTAGAATCCGTAAATTGTTGAATACTTAAGGTATTTAACATCCAAATTCTTAATACGAGACACTATTGCATCTAAAAACGTTCATTGTGAAAAGAATTTTTGATTTTGTTATTGTTATTCAAGATTGAATATATTTCTTCGATATTTGTTAATACAAATGATCCTGTTGAAGTCTCTCTAATGTTGTGCTCTATATAAAATATGTGTTAACTATTCAACAATCTGCTTTTCCACTTGAATTCAAGAAAGAAGAATTGCACTGTACTACAGGTTGTAGAATAGTCGATTTTAAGTGTTAAGATTTCTGAAGACAGGTAACCATACTTCTCTTTGTTTCAGGTGATGAGCACATTTTGTAATGATTTCTCTCTCACTCATAAACAAATTTTGCAATTTTGTGTTTTCTAGCTATGTAAAATGGTGAATGATAAACGAAATAGAGAAAGTATATTTTGTATATCACAAGACAACCGAACTGCAACAAATGGCGTTCTTTTTTTTCATACATTTCTTTTCTTTTTTCTTTGTTATTCCGTTAAATATTGCGTTAATGCAAAAGACATTATGCTTCCTTCCTTTTCTATATGGATCTAAAAATCATTGTTTATTTTCGTTTATACACATACATGACATGTTGAACTAACATAGCAGGTGTAATCTGTATTTCTTCGAGAAATATAAAACTTCTAAATGAGATAACAAGAAGATTTTAGTACAGTTTCAGGTGTCATTCGTACAAAGCTGGGCAATTCAAGTCAAGTTTGATTTAACTTGGTTCAAAATTATCTAGAGGTATGAAATTTTTTTTAGTGACTTGCCTTGGGACTTGCCCATCTCTGCATTCGTACTCGAATGCTTGCAACTGCAAAAATATTTAAATCCAAATGATTGTGTCTTCTTTAGACTGTGAAAGAATTCGTGCATAGTGAGCTCTATTATTCTAGTAATATACCTCAAGTCTTGAATATAAAACCTTTTAGAAATTCGATTCTGTCAAACATATCACTGAATATGGTTCAGAAAGATCATATGCATGGAAGAAAATCCTATTATTTCAAATTACAAAATTTCTCATAGAAATACGGATTTTATTTTGCTCTGTTAGTGCGTGCGATATGTGTCAAGCAAATAAAACGGTGAGTTTGAGATCTGAACAGGAAACAAAGAAAGCATATAGTGTCTTTTACACAACGCAATCTAACGGAATAAGAATGAAAAACGGGAAGGAAATAAAAACTAATAAGAAAGAAATTGCTGTTTGTTGCAGTTCTGATCGTGTGACGAAAAGGAAAGTAATAGAGTATAGGGAAAAAAGGAAAATTGCCAGTCTATTATTTGTCGCATTCTATTAATATGATAAAAATTGATATTTTCCTAGTTGATAACAGAAAAGAAAAATGAGCGCACACATGTAAGTGATCGCATCAAAAGAGGAGAAGAAAAAGTTGTAGAATCAGCCGTAAAAAGTAGTATGTAAGTAGGATTACTGTAAAGCTATAACTGATATAAACTTTAAAGATTGTTAAGAAAATATATTATCTCTCTATTTTTTTTTTTGGCGTGTGAGAAACATAAATTGCTATTTTTTCTGAAGTGTAAAAATAGACAAAAAAAAAGAAAGAAGAAAAATATAAATTGTAGAGAAAAAAGATATGATGAATGAAAACCAGTTACTATAAGCGATTTGCTAATAGTGCTAAGCGAAAATTGATCAACCTCTCTTTTTAGTAGTTTTTTTCCAGTTTTCTCGTTGTATGTAAAGCTAAAATGTAGCTGAGAAGTCAACAGCAGTTAAGTCATATTGCTATTTTAGTAATTTATTTGTTCCTTGTTTCCATTTCAGTTTGTTGTACCATTGGTACTATAGATGATGAAGTTTTTCAGAAATGTGCACTTTAATTATGTAACACACACGTGATAGAATTCTGTAATAAGCTAAAAACCAACTGTATATCGTTGATTTCTCATTGCTAAACCAAACATATTATAGTTGATTCAAAATCCACGTGCCGCTTTATTATTATACACATCGTTGTTACTCGTTGGGTAAGCTGTCATCAGTCAGTTTCTAACTTGACTTTTACATTTCTGACGCGAATATATATAGTCTTTATCAACGGCTCTTATTGCTGATTGAAAATTATAGTAAGGCTAACAATTTGGAATTGTGTCGATGTGTGATCGTGTCAAATATACTGAATATTTTAGACCATTCATAGTCTTTCACAGATTATTATAGATAATTCTGGATTGATCTGATTGTAAATAATCTATATAAACTGACAGTAGGATCTCGTTTATGACTTTACTCTTTATGAGAAAATAACTCTGATAGTTAAAAATTAGCAGATATTGTAGGAAAAGAAATTTGTCTGTCTGTTCCCATGTGTGTTTAAAACTATATATCAGTATATAAAAAATAGAAAAACAAAAAATGTTTCATTATTTTACAGTCGCATGTTTAATAGGATTTCTTTCTCCAGCTGCCAGTGAAGTTTTTTTTGTATGGTAGAACTATTAACACAAGGCTATAGATAGAGGTATTTAGATAATAGTTAAAGAATTTTCTCTTTTTCATGACACAATTTCGCACCATACATCTGACGTTTAACAGATAGTTATGTATATAGGTTTTTTTTTCAATACTACACGCGTATGTATATCTTACGTTATCATTTTTTATTGTTATTATTGTTATTGTTGTCATTATTATTATTCAAGTCTTTCATTGGTATAGAAATGTTAGAATGAGGAAAAAAATGCTGAGAAAAAATGCTGATTTCTGACGTAAAAAACAAAAAAATAATTCCACTCTTCCATATCAAATAAGTATAATTGAGTATTGACGCGCACATATGTGATATGTGTGTTTGTATTGCTTGCGTTAACAAAAAACAGACAAAATAACAAATAACGTGTTACGATTGCAATGACACTGCTTCTCAACTACTTGTTTCTGTAAATTTAGTAGTATCATATTAGAAAACAAAGAATATCCGTTCGACAAACATGGAGCATGTTCTAGACATAAGATTTCCGAAAAACTTTAGCATAAAAAAAAGTAGAAAGTACACACACAAAAAGAAAAATGACGTTAAGTTGACACTATACTCTTTTAATATAATAAACTAATATCCGTAACTAACGTGTAGTTTTATCTGATAAACATTTCAATATTTTCTCGCATTCTGCTTGAAACTGTTGTTTTGGCAATAGTAACGATATGAAAATAGTAGATATTGTATCATCTTGAGAAAAGATGTAAACAGAGATGTTATATTTCTTGATTTTACTCGTTTATCTCATATTTTCATATTTGGGCGTCTGTTGAATGTCAAGTACTATGCAAAAACTATATGCATTTTAAAAGTCGTATGAATATCTAGCTTTTATTGTAATCTTTATTGAATTGACTTCTATTCAATTCTTTCTATTGTCTGAAAATTATACCCAAGAATAATAATTGTTCTTAGGTGTTCTATCAGAACGACATTGTATGTCACTTCTGCTATCCCATGCCCTCGAAAGAAGAAAATTACTATATTCTAAAACTGACAACAAGATGTCATATGATATCTTATTTAAAAAAGATGTTTCATTTTTAGATCGTAAGTTAGTTCTACACTTAAAAGACGTTTTATTAGCACATTTTGCAAAACAATATTTTTCATGCATGACGCTGATATTTCACAGAATTTTGTGAAATAGTAGAAGATTTTCTCTTTAAACAGAGACGGATAAATAAACAATTAAAACTTTGATAATCATTTTTATTTTTTTAACTTATTTTTTTTTTACACTTTTAGATAAATTTTGATTATTCGTTTCAATTGAAACAGAGATCAATAACGTCATTTCTTATTGAAATTGTCTGTGACCAATCTTTTTCTATTTTTAATTTCTCTCTTTTCTCTCTTCTCTACTCTAATTCAAAGCCAAAAATAAAAGATTTTCTAAATTCAAATGTCGCAATGATTTCTGTCGTTGGTATCAGGAAGCAACCACTCTGGTCATTGTCATTATCTGTATTGACAATAAATCGATCAAAATCCATATTATTTTTGTTAACGCCAAAAGATTTTCATATTCGATTAAGATAGTTGTGTGCATACAACCATCTTCAACCTCTACTTTGCTAACCTGGTGATGTTTATTTATTAAACACCAACAAGTCTTTCGTGTATTTGTTTCTTTTTATTACGTTTTTATTTTTGTTTTTTGTTTTTTTTTTGTTTTTTTTTATACGTTTATTCGTGTTCTAAAAAAACTTTTTTGTACATTGTGTTTTTGTGTACGTTTTTCTTGTATAAAAATAGCATTGTGTGTTATGACTAGTACAGTAATGACGAGAGAAAAAACTAACAAAATTCGATATTTTGATAATGATGGTTATAGACAACGAGCAGCTTGTGTATGTATTAGAAATGATAATGAAAATGAGGTAAAATTTATTTTTAAATGACAAAATTATGTTAATTATTAAAAAAAATTATATTTTATTTTATTTTTGTAGGTATTGTTAATAACAAGTCATCGTGATGAACAAACATGGATTGTGCCTGGTGGAGGTATTGAGAAAAATGAAACGGCTTTAGAAGCTGCACATCGAGAAGTATTCGAAGAAGCAGGTGTTAAAGGAAAAATATTAAGAGAATTAGGAGTATTCGAGGTATATATAGATTTTTTAGACGTTTGTAAATGTTGTGGGAAAAAACACACACATTTATGTTTGAGTTTTATTTGGTTAATTTACAATGATATTGATTATGATAAATATGGTCGACATATGATAATGTTTTGTTATTTTTAGAATTGCGATCGTAAACATCGCACAACAGTTTATATATTAAATGTTGAAGAAGAAACTGATGATTGGGAAGATAAACGATTAATTGGTAAAATAACTATTTATATTAGACATGTAATAGTTATGAATTTCTAACATATGTGACTATTTTAGGTCGTCAAAGACGTTGGTTTTGTTTGAATGATGCTTATTTACATTTAAAAATTCATAAACCATCACAATTCTGTTATCTTGATCGTCTTATTTATTCATCACCAAATTGTTTACATCATTTAATTAATGATTCAAAATCATCAAAATTTATTATTGATGGTGTTGTTGAACAACAGCAATCATCTACTTCATCACCAAATACTCGTAAAAAACAACAACGTCAACATAAACATAGTCACGATGAACATAATTCATAATAAATGTGTGTATATGTGTTTGTGCATATTTAAATTTCTATGTACATATATTTCGTTTAAAAAACGTGCTTCGCTTATTTGCTGATTTCTTCTTTTTTTTTTTTTTTTCGTTTGTATTTTTTTTTTTGCTAGTATAGTTAATATGAACAATGATGATGTTGATGAGTCTCTTTTTTTTTTGATGTATGTATGTGTGGTTTTTTTTATTTATCTGGTGCTGTTATAAACAGACTAGACAGATCCTGAGAACAAAATATGATAGTTGATTGAATAAAAAACAAACAAAGAATTAGTAGTATTTGATTGTTTAAAGAGCGAAATTTTTATAACTAATGTCCATTTTAAAATAAAGTACAGTCGGTTGTTTGTCGAATAACTCGGGAACGCTCATATCTATCGAGTTCAGATTTTTTGTCGTTAGAAAGAAGACGATTGGGGGCATCTCTCTATCCCAGACACAGTGCGCATTTTTTTTGGTAGAGCAGGCGGACATATGATTTTTTGAGCTGAAAAATGATTATTTTTGCATAATATAGTCTCATTCTGTGTCAGATATTAATAGAAGTAAAAAAAGTCGAATTCGAAAAAAAATCTAAATTCGATAAAAAATTGGTCCTTGTCCTGAATTTTCGTCAAAAAATGTTTTATTTATAAATCTAACAAATTATACATCATTTTTCACGCTGATTCAGAATATGTGTATATTTTTGAAATAAATTGACATCGAAGGGAAAAACAGTCGATTTTAGCTGGGAAACCAGGGTTTTTTGAAAAATCTGTAACTTATTATAGAAAAAGTTGTGAAAGTTTGTGAATTCAGAGTACACGCAAGATAAGCTAAGGAACATTTTTTTGGCTTAAAAATGAGCTGAATCGGACTTTAGCTTAATCTGACGATGCCATTACACTGGAGACGCCTTTTGTTTCGGCGGTCCTCTCGGACATAAAGCCGTGTTCAAAGGTTATGTTTGAATCAAAATCGAACTTTTTTTATTTTTGAGTAGCATACGATGAGTACTTTCAGAATATATACTTTTTTTTGTTTCAACACCAGTCGGTAGCCAGAAAAATCGATTTTTCTAGAGAAACCATTGTTTTTAGCGCTATTCTTGGGTAGTAAATTTTTCTACGAAGGAAAACTCGTAAAATAAAGATTTTTACGCCATTAGATAGCGTGTCAAACAGAGTACATTTGGCGCTATTCAGATCTCTAAAAAGTGCACTTTCGATTTTTAGTTAAATGTCCGCCTATATGCCCACTGTGTGAGAATAAAAAACCTTGAAAAGTTTTCTACGTTTTTTTTGGAAAACTATTCATTGCTTCCTCTAACCACATGTATTCTTAATTTCAACTTAGCCATAGTGTAGTCCAATGGCTACTCTATGATTTTGTGTAAGGCCGACCTCTCTATCTTCTATGGTTCTCGGCTGGTAGACATTTTCCCGATACATACGTATTCGTTAACATTACGTTTGGTAACCTCCGAGACAACTGGAAACATAGGTTATCGACCACGTTGTGTCTCGTGAGAATGTTGTTTCCCGACAAACGTTCAAGAAGCTAGTGAGAACATATTTCAGGTGAAGTACTCGCTTTTATCCGGACTATGTCATACAACCTAAGAAACGTTTTAAAAATTAATAGAAAACATCTCCGTTTTCGGAAAAGTTCTCTAGAAATCTTCTAAATACGTTTATTAGAGAATTAGGTTGAGCAGATAAAAGCGAGTATATGACACTATTCTGAAATAGTCTGAAGCGATTTTGAGTGAATGAAGAATTTTTTGATTCTACCTAAAAATGGCTCAACATGGGTTACTTCACCTGAAATATGTTCTCACCAGCTTCTTAAACTTTTTTTCTGGAAACAAACATTCTCACGAGACACAACGTGGTCGATAACCTATGTTTCCAGTTGTCTCGGAGGTTACCAGACGTAATATTAACGAATACGTATGTATCGGGAAAATGTCTACCAGCCGAGAACCATAGAAGATAGAGAGGTCGGTCTTACACATAATCATAGAGTAGCCATTGGACTACACTATGCTAAGTTGAAATTAAGAATACACGCGGTCAGAGGAAGCAGTGAATAGTTTTCCAAAAAAACCGTAGGAAACTTTTAAAGAGTTTTGATTCTCAGTTAGAGAGATGCCCCCACATCATCCGCTTTCTAATGGTAAAAACCCGAACTCGATAGGTATCAGCGTTCTCGAGTTATTCAACAAGCAACCGACTGTACTTTATTTTGAAATGGATAGTAGTCTTCCTGAATTCTAAGGACTATGCTGGATCTTATCTTTATCTTATATAAATTGTTTACCCTGCACAGATTAACGAAGTTTATGACCTCATAATGAATACTGTTGCCATAGCATCACTGAGACTTTCTCCAAACATTTTCTATATACGTCATTAACACTAGTAAAGAATAAGAGGTGTCATTCTCGAAAGATAGAGAATGACACTAATATGAAATGTCAATATGATGATGATGATGAATCTAACGAATATCAAAATGCCGCATATCTGCTTTGTTTACATTGTAATCTGTCACTATATCTCGCACATCTTAATGAACACGATGAAGTTGTTGAAGATGAGTTTAACGATTTGCTTGGTAAGATATGACGTACTCAACCAGAATTTGGCACATTAAAATCTTGTTGATAACTGTCACGAATTATATAAACAATTCGATCAGTGTTTTATGAAACAACGGAAATTGTACAATGAAACACGAGTAAAAATTGATTAAACATATCAGCAGACATTCGATGAATTTACACAAACAAAACGAAATTTATGTCAAGAAATACAACACCAAATAAAATAAAACCAGTGGAAAAAAATACATATAATTTCGAATGGTAAACTAGTTCTCTTCATGTACCGATAACATCCCAATATATACGTGGTTTATTTAGATGAAATGACGAGAGAGTTACAACGAATGAGTGATACACTTCAGAAACAATGTTATCAATTACAATTAACATTGGTTTCATCAAATGTAACCATTTTCGTTCAAGATATGAGTGATGTAAATCAAATTATTATTTAAATGCCGTATTATGTAGCGATGAACTATGGAAAACAATATAAAATCAAAGATATTGAAGAAATAGTGAATCGACCGATTCCAAAATCAATAATTTAAACTTAAGAATTTAACTACATTTCATTTAATGGGTGTTTCACAGAACTATCTATTAGTTGTTAGCGAAAATAATGTCAAAATAATTGTCTTTAATCAGGAAGAGAAAACTAGTGAAATTGTAGGAAATCAAGAACAAGACAGTTGTATTAAAACTAAGTTTTGGCATAAAACTTAGATTTAGCTTAGTATTGTGAATTTCACTGTTTAGGAATTGGATGGAGTGAGTATTTGGGTTTATTTCTGATTATAATCCCATTATTCTCTATTTTCGTTCGATTATTTAATTTTTCAATTAATTGAACAAGTACAAGTTTGTCAATCTGATATTAAATCATTGTGTTCAATAGTCGTATATCATTTTTGATTGGAGATTCGGACACATTCATTGATCTACGTAAAAAGGTTTTATTGAATCTGTTGATCAACAGAATCTACTTCTTTTCCTTTTTGGCTGATTTACAAATGTCTCATCTTCGTCGATTTAAATTTGATAATTATTCAATATACTTAAAAACAAATTTGTTAAATAATCAATGGTTAATCTGGTTGAAATTTAAAATATGATACTGTTAGGATTATTTGGTGATTATCATCTTGTAATTGGTACACAACCACAATTAGATTTATATAAGATTTCACCTGTTTTGTTATTCTACTTTTTTCTTACAAAATATTTTTGCTTTTATTTTTATTTTGTTAATGAGTCTGAAATAGACTAATAGTCACAAGAAGTTACTATGATGTATATTAGTATTGTTAGACGATTGTCTTATGATATGTGGGTGCAAATGCCTAATAAATCTGCCAATTCACATTGGAAATACTTGAAATTGAGTGTGGGCGTAAAGATGTGATTTTTTTTTTTGAACACATATTTATCTCCTCAACTATGATTTTGTTCTTATTCTTTTTTAGATGTTCTAAAACATCGTAAATGTATTTAACATTACATTAAAGGGTCACCTTTTTATTTATGGTGTACACTAGATGTTAAATTTGGTATTCATTTGATTTATTTTTTCTATATTTGTTAGGATCTATTGTTATTTCTACTTATATTTTGGGGTATTATTATCTATGATCTTTCCTTCTGTAGCTATCGTGACTACTTAATTATAATAAAATATTCAAATATTTGGTCTTCTTTTCTATTTAAACTGGTACTATTACGCGAATTTTCACCTATTATTGTACTGTTTACCTAACCGTAGGGGTTTGAGAGAAAAAGTTCAGATTCTCGTCTCACAGCTAATAATTAACAGCTCAGATTTGTAAGAGCAGTTGGCAGCACATGCAAGCCTATATTTTAAATCACAATCGAATTACGCTGTAAAATCCACAATTTTCGTAATTTTTCGTAATTAATGAGTCTACTGCGGGGCAATCTATAAAAATATCGAGGATAATTGAGTATCGATCTCTAAGTTACTGTAGTAGAAAAAAAAGAGTCATATCCTTTTATTGTAGGTACGGGTGATTTGTAAAGGAATTAGAAAATTGTCAGAGTGCTGTTCAGCACTACAGAAACAAAAAAATTTATTGCATAGTTTCAAAAATTTGAAACTATGCATCTAGTCTGTGATTATAAGCGGAGCTAGTTTTCGGTACAATTTGACCGGACAACGTTCTACTATGGGAGCCAAAATATAAGAGCAGTGGTTATTTTCTGAATAACTCAAAAGGAATAAAAGATAGAGACTTGCGGTTTTCATCATTCACTAGCCAAGACCTGAAGCTATTCATTGAACTTCAGAATGTCGATAAGTATACTCTGTTTTATCTGTACCATGCTATAAAGCTCAATAAATGTTTCAAAACCGACAGAGAAGACTTTGGTTTCTAGAAAGATTTCCCAGAAACCTTCGAGACTAAGAGAATATTTTTTATTTATTTTATGTATAGAATAAGAATCAACGGCTAAAATAGAGTATATCTTAACATCCAGAGCTAGGTTGAATGAATTTCTCACTGAGTTATGACTTTTTTAATTTTTGATGGAAATAATCAAAAATGGATTATTTCACCTAGTATACGTTTTACTCGGTTCTTGCATTTTGTTCTGAAAACTAACATTGTCACGAGACTCAGTATAGTCGATAACCTATGTTTTTATTCATTTCTGACAGTCACAAACAGAGGAATGCGAAGGCTTCGGAGAAAACGTCCATAGCATCCGAACCATAGATTTCCAAGATGTCCCAGTTTTGTAGAGGACACTTCGGACTATATATCTATGAAAACAAATCTATAGATTTCTATGTCAGTTTTCAGAGAAGCGAACTGGTTTCCCACAGATCTCCCGAAAAACCGGTTTTTGAAGTTTTTCCCAATTTTGTTTTTGCTTATGAAAGCATAGATTCAGGTCTTGGCTAGCGAATGATGAAAACCGCTAGTCTCTATCTTTTATTCCTTTTGAGTTGTTCAAAAACTAACCACTGTCTTGTATTTTGGCTCCGATAGTAGTAGCGGTTACATTATAGCGGCAGGACCCTATCAGATCCAGTTGTCCAATAAACTAATAGTTCATGGGATAAGCTAACTTTTATTCAATATTTTTTCGATAGAAGTACTTCTTTAATAGAGAATTAGTGACATCAGATAATATTTGGACAAAATGCTCAAATTCTACAGGGAATCTGCGTGCTTCTTCTGCACTTCTGATTCGGATTCATGCAGATAGTTTCTGGGAGAAAGTTGCCCGTGACAGTTCGTCAAAGGCCCTAAATACGAAGGATTGAATTTTAGTTAATTCATCATCACCAGAGACTGCGAGTTCAGCGTTAAAGTCTTTTTTTATTTGGTAGCCACGACAAAATCACACAAATTGTTTTAGCTGACATTTGTATTTGGTTCCATTATCGCGAAAAGTGTATTTATTCGGATTCAGTTTCTAATATTTTTTGGACTTGTAGGTTAAAATAGCTACGGAAAAGTAATGGAGTGAAATTCAAAGATCACCTATACCACATTTCAGGTTTTGATCTTTAGATCAGTTTCAAATGAATCTGACCTCTATAGCTGTCGCCAAACTCAAGAAAAACGTAGCGTGCGAAGAATCTCGTTTTCGCCCTTGGACTTCTTGACAGATGAGTTAGTCTCGGCTGACATTCTATAATATCCGTTTCATGTAAAGATCGCTGACAATCTCATTTCATTTGAATGCATTCTTTAGAAGTCTGTGTATACATCGTTCGATCAATCATCTATTATTTTATTGTTTTGAATTTCCAATTCGAGTTTCTTCAAACAATGTAATTTAGCTAATGTTAACAAATTTTTCAACATTTTCATTGTTAATGTTTAGAACATTGCCCTCGTTCATGAATGTGAGTAACAGTGATGATGAAATATTTTTTAATTTTGATATACCGTAATGTCCACTAAACTACTTGACCTTTTCGCACTATGCATTGGTTGTTTGTAGAAGATTTCTAACGTAATATAATGCACTATAAACACTTTTTGTGACTTTTGTGTTGAATACTAATGACCAAAGATTTTTTAAAACTTTTAACGCATTTCGGTTTTATCTGAGTTCCCTTAATAAATCCTAAAAAATCGACTTTAGACTACTACTTTTTTTTCTATTTTGTTTTGTTTTTGCTTCTACGAAGCCAGGTATTATTCAAATTTATTTATATTCTATTCCATTTCGACGAGGTGGCCGAGCGGTTAAGGCGATGGACTGCTAATCCATTTCCCTCTGGGAGCGTGAGTTCGAATCTCATCCTCGTCGAATGTTTTTTTTCTTTTTTTTTTTTACAGAACGAAAGTTTTGTTTTTCTAACCATTATAAATTTTTTCTTTAAAGACATTGCGATAATTCAACCCAAGCACGGAAAAAGGCGATGCATGGAGCATCGCCAAATATAAATCAGTCGTCGATGTATCTTGATACAGATTTGCAACTAAATAACATTGTCCATGAACTGACATTTGCATCGAGTTAAACTTGATACAGTCAATTGTATTCGGTTTTATATCGAGCAGTGCAGCTAGCTCTGCAGTAATATGAATTCAGAAAGGAAATATGTATTCAATTTAAACCATTACAAAGCATACGATTAAGCATGCGGACTATTGCATGGAGCAGGAATAGATTATGAAAATCATTCTATTGTATATATTGTATCATTCTGAACTAATCTGATGATGTATATGTACGGAAAAAAAACGATGTGAACTCTTCAAGAAGTTTCTTATTTGAAAGATGTGATGGTTGATAGAGTGAAAATCAGATTTTACCGTATTGACTGCTATCTTTCGTCCAAAGAAATTTATGACATATAGATATTAATGACTTTAGTGCGTATAGGCGTACGTGAGAAATTTTTTACAGATGTTTGTGGCAAAAGTTGTTTGTGAAGGCGAGAAATCGATTTTCGATGAACAAGACGCAAAACAACACCGTATCATGGTGCGTTTCAGGCACACAGAGTTTTTCTTGTGACACTATCAGAATTTTGGTATATGTAGGAGAAGGAGTTTATTCTCTTCTTCGTTTCTCAGCCGGCCAAAACTTTCAGTGGTCACATGGCTCATGATGTCTGCTGTTGAAATACGCTAGAATCGAATTTGTACGCGGTTCAGAAAGAAAATAATCTGACAGACAAACACATCGGAAAAAAAACCTCACTCGTCACACACTTTACACATGTTTGTCTGTCAGATTATTTTTCATTCTCAACCGTGTAAACTTCAAGTGTAATTTCAAATTGTAATTTCATTTCAAAAATCCCGTTCCATCTTTTATCTGTTTATCAGAATATGTATTACATGACATACAATACACAGGGCTGTCACGACCAGTCAGACTTTGAGGAGGTGCTCTATTGAGACAAGCTTTTTTTTTCTGCTGGGAAAAATTGATTTATTTTATTTTTTTCTAGCGATCTTCTAGTAAGCCAGTTTTTAAATAAAACATGAAAAAGTTTTAGATATTATATGTTGAATCTGATGGCTATATCATTTACTTAAAAGAACTGGCATATTATTAGATCGTAGCTCAGACGTTAGAGCTCTGACCAAGAAAGTTGATATCACTCGCATTCGATTTTCGGTTCCACCATAAAGTTTATTTTCTTGTATTTGCCTATCAAAGTTGTCTCTTCGTTGGACAAATATGTACATTAATTGACATACAAGTTCTATTTTACATTTTATAAATCTGTCCTCATATTCTAGATATCATGTCATTGCCAGATATTTTATTATTAGAACCCTTTTACAGTGGCTCACACCGTCAATTAATCGATTTACTAACGTCCTATTTTTCTACTCGTTGTACTCTAATTACACTAGATGATGGCTCTTCCAAGTGGCCATGGCGTGCACGATGTTCCGCTCTTCAATTCTGTTCTCTTATCCCTCATGATCATTCGTATCGTTATTTATTTTGTTCCTCAGTATTAAACTTATGCGAATTGCTCTCATTAAGACAAGATTTATTAAAATGTCGAAAACATGTGTATTTTCATGAGAATCAGCTTTGTTATCCAAGACAAACCATCAAAAAAGAACGTGATTTTCAATTTGGATATAATGAAATTTTGACTGCTCTTGTTGCAGACAACATTCTTTTTAACTCAAAATATAACCAACAAACATTTCTCGAAAATATTCCATCTTTTCTAAACACCATACCAACAAAACCTAAACTCCCATTTCAATCGATTCAGCAACAAATTGATGACAAATCATTGATTCTCTACTTTCCATTACAGTTTGATGATGAACCATCGACTGTAAGTACTGAAAAAAAAATTCTTTTGCTCAAAATGGTTACAAGTCAAAAAAATTATTATGATCATAGGGTAATCTCTCAAACAATGATTCTCGTCCATTAACCATCGTTTGGCCTCATCGTTGGGAACATGATAAAGATCCGGAGAGATTTTTTCATGTTTTATACGAACTCCATGATCAACACTTCGAGTTTAAATTAATTATACTTGGTCAATGTTTTGGAGAACAACCATCGATTTTTGATGAAGCAAAAGACAAATTAAAAGAGCATCTCATACATTGGGGTTATGCTGAATCACGTCAAGACTATTTTCAATTGTTAAAACAAAGTGATGTGGCTGTATCGACTGCTCAACATGAATTTTTTGGTGTCTCAATGTTAGAAGCATGTCATTCAGGATGTATTCCTCTATGTCCAAATAAATTAGCCTATAACGAATTGTATCCACAAGAATTTCTTTACAATACAACATTACAATTGGTAAAACAATTAAAATTCTATTGTAAATATCCGAAAAATGTTCGAGAAAATGTGAAGAAAATGATTGTTGAACCATTTTTATGGAAAAATTTGAGAGAAAAATATGAGAAATTATTTTCATAATAATCTACAAGAGAGAAAGAATGAGTTGGCTAGACAGGACGATAATCATGGGGCTTTGCTCTCTTTTGACTTGTCTTAGTTATAACTATTTGTTTCATCAATAAATAAATAAAGTTTAAAAAAAAAAAGAAAAGAAAATGAGAAAATAAGTTGATAATAAATAAGATAAAATGTTAAGATTTTTATTGACTTGTATCACAAGAAATCAAGAAAATAAACGTTTAGGATAAATATTTTTCTGAATCTGAATGAAAGAGAATAAAGTATTCGAGTTTTACCTTAAATTTCTATACGGATAATCTAAATAACATATGAAAAATTTATTTTATTTTTTAGATTTAATATTGTTGTTGTATGATAAAAAGTTTACTAAAAATGATCATTCGTGAATCAACATCATTAGCCTTAAAATTTGAAGTTCTAGCCGAATGTCAGACAACAAAAGCACGTGTCAGCCGTCTAACATTGCCTCACGTACCAGAAGGAATACAGACACCAGTCTTCATGCCTGTTGGCACTCAAGGTACACTCAAAGGTTTAACACCTGAACAATTAAAACAGATCGATTGTAAATTAATATTAGCAAATACATACCATTTGGGTCATAGACCGGTAAGTAAATGTTGAATAATTATTTTTGTTTTTTTTATGAATGTCTATGTTTTTTCTCACAGGGTCCCGAATTACTGCAAAAAATGTCTGGTTTACATGCATTTATGCATTGGAATGGGGCTTTATTAACGGTAATTAAAGTGAAACTGACTGTTAATGAGGTGATTTTTATGCGTATGTTTATGTTTTAGTAGGATTCTGGTGGTTTTCAAATGGTCTCACTCGTTAAATTATCGGAAGTAACTGAGGAAGGTGTTCAGTTTCAATCACCGCATGACAATACACAAATGTTATTAACACCAGAAAAATCAATCGAAATACAAAATGTTATCGGTAAGTAATTGTCTTTTCTATTTACATTTTTTTTAGTATTAAAATCACATAATGTAGCAAGTGATTTTCATTCATATTAATTAGTTTCTGTTTGTGTCATGTTCCTAATACTTCTCTTACAGAAGAGTAACACGTACTAGTTTCAATATCTGTTTTAATATCTGTTTGAATTGTGAACTAAAACTTTGTAAAAATCAGTGATTAATTGAGATTGATCATAAACTCATAACGATTGATCGTCATTTGTGAATACACTAGTGGGTAAATAGGAGGATCTTTGATAGTATAACACAAAATTAAAATTTGTCTCAAGCAAAAACTACAATCAATAGTAACAAAGAGAATCAATTGCTCTATGGATAACCTCACGTACTGAAGAAGGTTGATTCAAACAAAAATTCGTTAACAATAAAAAGAACCAGATTGGTCTACATAATCATAATTCTTATTCGATTTTTGACATCTACGTTAATTTTGTTTTAACATTACCTTTGAGTAACCTTTAGGAGAATTATCATCTTTTTCTGTCTTTTGTTAGCAATAGTTTACTGTTGATATATTGTAAAAAAGTTGTAATCATTTTTCTATCACATTTGGTATTTATGTAAGATATTAATGGAAATTCGTAAGATGTCGGAAATTCAAAGTTTGAGTAGGATTTGTAAGATTATTTTATCCGTTTATTTATGCATAATTGCATAGAGCACATCGAGCGGAGTTAGAAAAAGTGGTTTTTAATATTTTTAAGGAAGAAAGATTGAAAAACTTCGAAGGATCTAAAATTTCGTAAAATCCTTCAGTTTCAAATACATTCAAACTTTTTCCTTTTTCCTTCTATCTTTTTTTGGAAGTATCTTTTTCACATTCAGCATCAAAAACTGAGTATGAGAATGACGCATGATCGATGTTGAAGTCAGAGGTCTATCCAGTATGAACGTTTTGGACTACCCCTGTGAAGAGTTCCTAAACAGTTCTGCAAATCTATCTACTTTTTTTGTGAAGAGCTGAAGCTGATTTTTGTACTTCATTAGAACTACCATTGAAACCGCTTTAAGAGTATAAATCGTTTTATTTTCTATTTTGCTTTGTCAAAAATTCATTTTTCTAGGTCAGAAGCGAAAAAATTGGAATTCTGCCCGTAGTTCTCCGTTTTCTCCACAAGAACTCTTTTTTTATACAATAAAAATATCGTAGTCGGAATCGGCGTCACAAACTGAGGAGGGAACCTTTCGAGGTGATTAAACGCTTTTTGCTCGGAATCTAGTGGGTTATAGGGTATCGATCATGCTAATTACGAATATGACCATGGCGGTTGCTCTTAGCCCTTTGAAGACCTGGTTTTCTAGAAAAACAGTTTTTCAGAAACTCTAAAATATAACCCGAATCTTTCTTAATGATGCATGATTGTAGCCCGTACATTTCTAATTAAAATGAGATATCTCCCAGCTTTACACGACCTTTCTTTGCAAAGTTATAAAATTTACAAGAAAAGCCCTAAATTAATTTCTTCTTATTTCTGTAGCTTTGAGCTGACAATGAACATTTAGGGCTTTTCTTATAAACTGTATAACTTTGCAAAGAAAGGTCGTGTAGAGCTCGGAGACATCTCATTTTAATCAGAAATTTCCGGGCTACAGTCATGCCTTATTAAGAAACGTTTTGGTTATTTTTTTGAAGTTTTGGGAAAACTGTTTTTCCAGAAAACCGGGTCTTCAAGAGCTATGGGGATAAATCCTTTTAGGCTTTTTACAATCTCACTGTACTTTATCGATCGACATATGAAAGAAGGAAAACTGAGTGTATCATCTCGTGAATTTTCCTCGTGAGATTTTCACCAAAAAATGAAAATCAACGAAAAATCTTAAAATATATATCGTCTGACTCAGTTTGTGACGCTGACTTCGAATACAATATTTTTATTGTATGAAAAATGAGTTCTGGTGAAGAAAACTGAGAATTACGGGCAGAATTCCGATTTTTTCGCTCTTGACCTAGGAAAAATGAATTTTCTCAGTGAGGAAACAGAATGGATACTGGCTCATGTCATCTTATACGAAACTATACTGTCGTCAATGTATGTTAAGAACCTAAAGTACCTTCTACATTGCACTGATCAGACTGATAAATGTCGCTTCTAACTATATGTTAGTGATGATTTCTCCGATGTTCTAATTTCGTTCACAACGAGTATTTTAAAAAAACTTCACCTATGAGCAGAAACTATGCAGTATCTTCAAGTATAATAAATTCTTATCATTGTGTGTGTGTACGTATGAAAATATCACGTTTTAACAACTGATAAGTTCAAGGCTTTAGGTGGCAAGCGTCTGAATCTTGTTGAAATACTTTATGTATGACACATAGACTATTGTTATTTCAAAACAAGCACGTATATCTCATTTTTATCGGCTGATGCCGTATTTTTTTTTCCCGTTAATAAACATGCAATAAATCACAATTATAAAGACAAAAAGTGAACATTTTTGAGTTTAGTTATACAATGAATTGCTTCAAATGTAATAATAATTCCAAGAAAAAAGTGCAAAGTTTAGCATACAACTCTAATAATTATCCATTAACAGCCGGGTGGAATAAAACACAAATTTTAAGTCCATTACATTTAAAAAATACAAGTGCAATTGTTCATGCTCGAAATGAACAAAACATTGCTAAATACACATTAAGACACATTCACTGTGAGCGGATATAAAATTGTTGTTATTGTATGGATCATTTAGGCGCCGATATAATTATGCAATTGGATGATGTTGTATCAAGTACAATAACTGGACCAAGAGTCGAAGAAGCGATGTGGAGGTAAATTTACTAATTTTATAAGTATTATATCTTTTTATTTTATATTTTACTCAGATCTCTTCGATGGCTTGATCGTTGTATGAAAGCTCATCAACGTCCCACTGAGCAAAATTTGTTTCCCATTGTTCAAGGTGGCCTAGATTCACAATTACGAACAAAAAGTTTAGAAGGTAAAAAAGAAGAGAGAGAAAAAGAAAATTGATGATATTGTCTGTTATTTGATTGTTAGAAATAATTAAACGTGATTGTCCCGGTTATGCAATCGGTGGATTAAGTGGTGGTGAAGACAAAGATCAATTTTGGCGAATAGTTACATTGTGTACAGATTATTTACCCAAAGAGAAACCACGTTATTTAATGGGCGTCGGGTATGTTTAGATTATTGATGATATTCAACCAGATATGTAGAATAGTCCGTTTGTTTTGACGGTTGTTGCCAAACTCAAAGAAATTTAACAAAAATAGTATTTTCACCGAAAAAATGATTGCAGAAGAAAGTTGTCTGACCCTAAAGAAATTTTCCTTGTTTTCTCATTATTACAGGCAGATTCTGTACCAAAAGTGGAATTTGTTCGGTTTGAACGACTGTTTTCGAAGGATTTGTAAAAATGCAAAGATTTTGAAAACGAAATATTATTGAATGTATCGATCTGTTTCCACCCTATCTCTTATATTTTCATCGTTGTTTTTAACACTGTATTCAAATATTCGCATCAAACATATAAATGAGTCTATTGTAATTGAACAAAACAAATAGATACTTTTTGTTGTCTCCAATATTTATATTTTCACAAATACAGATTTTATGTTATATTTATATTTCGAGTGGACTATTGCTGATCAGGAGTAAATATCTCCTTCAGTTTGAAACGATGTTATCTGACAGATCTCTGTACATCTCACCCGTTTCTGTTTTAACAAACATTTTTAGTTATAATTTCATTCGTTTCAAAAGTTTTTCGCTTTAATTTTGAAAAAACAGCAACTGATGCCACCTCTATATTTAACAAATTTTAATCATTTTTTGTGATATAACAAAACTTATAAGAAATTATGTGTACATTGAAATTATGATTCGAATTTAGCTTTGCCATTGATCTTGTTATTTGTTCTGCACTTGGTTGTGATATGTTCGATTGCGTATTTCCCACTCGTACAGCAGTAAGTAATCAATCTGATGAACAGAAATTATAATTTTCATTACTACTACTTTTTTATTTTTCAGCGTTTTGGTTGTGCATTAGTCGATTCTGGTCAGCTCAATTTAAATAAATCTCAATATGTTAAAGATTATCGTAAAATCGATGATGATTGTTCATGTTATACATGCAAAAATTATACGCGATCGTATTTGAACACAATTGTATCCAATGAAACGACGGCATGTCATCTAATTACGATACACAATGTTGCATATCAGGTAAGAACATCAATATTTCACCCATAAAACTGAGTGTAAATTGTATATATTCTAGATGCGCTTAATGGCTCGTATTCGTCAAGCAATTATTGAACAACGTTATCCAGAATTTATTCGTCATTTTGTTCAAATATATTTTCAAGATAAATCTGTACCAGATTGGGTAACAAATTCATTAAAATCCGTTAACATCACTTTGTGATAATGTTTAAATAAAAATATACTGTGTTTCAACATAATATTCTTGTTTTCTTTTAAATGCACCGAACATGTGTAGTTTTTGTGCATATATAAAAAATTGAATGGCTTTTTGATTATAAGAACTAAGAAGTGTTTCATTTAACTATTTTATTTAAAACAAATATTCGATCACAAGAGAGAGAATGAAAGTCAATGGCTGTCCTTTATTGCGTTTCTTGTTCATATTGGTCGATTAATTCTGTAATTTTTGTTACCGTTTCTTCATCTTCTTGACCGTTTTGTCTTAGTTCTGCTCGTATTCGTTCCATAAGTAATCCATTCCATTTGTTTCAAAACGGTGTTGATCTGCTAAATTGAACTCTACCAGTTGTTCAAATTAACTCTTGTGCAAATTCAGAATTTTGGTCAAATTTTGCTTTATTACCGATGTACATCTGATTTATTTTAATTTTTTCCCAGTTCGGTTTTAGTGATTTCACACTGGCACCCGTTTGCCATGCACTCATACCACTACCCGATTGTCTTATACGTTCATGATCTTCAGGAATAGTAGCCTTTTGAGATTGAAAATAGTTTTCAGCACTATAATATTCATTTCATTTATTCTACGGACAAGTATCGGGGGATGTATTTTCACTAGTTACATGTTAAAAAGATATCGACTAAAGCGATTAAAACCTTGTTTCTTTATTAAACGTTCACGTTCTCTATGCTACACATTTTCAGACGAACTGGACTTCACTTTGAAAGTGCATGGTTGAATATTATTTGTTTCTTCATGTCTTTCACCATCGATTTGAGCAGCTCCATCCATTGTTTCGTCTACAATTACCTTGTCATGTAAGTTTAGAAACGTTAACTTTCTTAATTTGTTCCATACCATTTGTTGTTATGGTATGTAGCATAAAAACGGAAAATGGTATGCATCATAGTCTTACTAAAACCACGAAATCATTCATTGAGTTTAGAAATGTACTTTCATCATCGTTCATTTTAATAAGTGAAACTCGTACATTGACGTGTTATTACCGTTTTTTTACGCCGTCTTAATGGTGATTTTAACGATGATACATGAGTTATACAGCTACGGATTGTTTGCAAATAATATAGCAGTGTGAAAATCTAATAGAAACACCTCAGAAGAACTTTCATGCTTTCCAAGTAGGAAATGCTTTCCAGCAGTGATACTGTTTTTAGAAATTAACAATTTTCACAACTAGAACTGAATTCCAGCATTTTTTAATGCGTCCACAGAAAAATACAAAGACGAATTGCTGGTCAGAGAATGAGCAATAATAACGAAACAGAAATACCAGCAACATATTTAGAAATGATGTTGGGGAGAAAACTACATTAGCAAATATATCTATATCATATTGAAAGTTATGCTCTACAACTTAATACCTTGAAATACTCGACTTCGGCGTCATGTGACAGCAGCACCAATACAGTATCTTGTAAATACTGAAGGAAAATTTGAAACATCACTTACAACTTAGCGCTAACGATGTTATATGGAAATGTCCAAGTAGTTAGTTTGAGTAGCACATCAGTACTACTAACAATAGGAGAGAATATCTGGCCTATACATTACAAGTATAGGAATGAGTCTCGAGCGTAATCTTAGAACTAGGGCCCTGCAGGTTAAACCTAACCTAACCTATAGGTTAGGTTGTAGGCCATTGATCATCTATTTTTAACCTAAACGAAAAAAACCAACTTTGAACTACCAAATTAAAACAGCCAATACTTTGAGTAATAAAGCGTAGTTCCAGTGAAATTTTATCGGTTGAGGATAAAGGTCAGATTAAAGTACTCTAGTTTAAACTGAACTATTTTTAAACTGAAAAATAGCACAATCAAAACAGAAAGTACAGAGAAAAAACTTACGTTTGCTAAAAATAGATGGCGAATACACAACAATAACAGAAACTTCGTAGCATCGAGAGCCTAAAATGGAATTCTCAAGAGGGTCTCCCTATTAAGAAAGCTATTTTCCAAAGATTGCATTAAAGAATAAAAGACTCAACCAATTCATTTCTATATTCATGTAAAATGGGATTTATTTTGCATAAGCTTACCTATCAGACGGTGTTTAGATACGAAACAATAACGATATGGAACAAAACTGAAGTTTAGGCTTCTGAAACCAGGTTTTGAGAAAAAATTGCATAGGTTGTATTAGGTTAATCTAGGTTAGGTTAAGAAAAACATTAACAGGTTAGGTTATAGGTTGTCAAAAAGTTATAACCTGCAGGGCTCTAAGTTAGAACCTCAGTTAAATGCCAGAAAAAAAGAGAACAAAAGTGTCATATTATTTCTGCGCCACCCGTTAGTCAAGAACAGTAACTTCTCACCAATATCGTCTGATGGACCAACCAATAATTAGGTTACCTGTACCAGATTTTATTTTAATTCCGTGACCGTTTTGTTTTGTCAGCGTCTATATCTTACAATATACTGCCGAATGTCTTTTTGACCTTTTCTTCTCATACGAAAAGTGCCGAGATAGTGACGCATGATTATGACATGAGGGTGATTCTTTTGAAAGTGTACCAAAGTTTACATCACCTTTGTCCGGAGTGTTCGAGAGTAACAGGACTAGTAGAACTCGGGCTTCTGATGACGAATATCACGTTTAAAAAATTTTAAAACAACGGTATGGTGGTCTAAATATTTAACGATAGAAAAAAACAGCGGACAAAAAGTTCCAAAATGTTAAACACATTCTCAGGAAAATGTTTAGAAAGGTCGGTTTTTCCGAAAAGTAGGTCTTTTTGTAAAGCATTTCCACCGGGATGACATATATCTCGCATGTGCTCGACGTGGGCTATTAGAAAAACAGACTTTTTGTCTCTGGCCAAGTACTTTCAAAACCGACGAATATCCTGTGGTGTTTTCGCTGGAAAAATACTTTTCCGTGAAAGTACTTGGCCAAAGACTGG
>CAJNOQ010000442.1:0-50577 GCA_905250885.1 Didymodactylos carnosus | reverse complement strand
TATTTATATTTGTTAAATAATAATTTGGTGTATATGATCGATATGTTGTCGTATCATTAGTAGATACTACTTCAATATCGACGAGTGAGCACGATTCATTTTGATTATTTCCATTTAATAATAAATTATTTTCACCTTTATACGAGTAAAATGGTGATGTAGAATTATAGAATGAGGCGATCGGTGTTGTTGTTATTTCATGATGATAGTTATTTGAATCGTTTGTCGATAATAATGGAATTGATTGAGAATTTCGAATTAGTTTTGTCGGTGATATAACACTAATATCATCTGAGAAATTATCATTTCTAGTTTGTCGTCTAGTTGTATCAATTTTTGTTGTTGTTTCTTCTTGCTGTTCAGATGTGCCATTGGCTTTATATAAATGTTTTCGACATGGAATTTTCCTTTTATGAGCTAATTAAAGAAAAGACGAATAATTTGTGAAATGAACGTTTAAAATTTAATGATCAAATGAAATATATTACGTTTCTTCGTGATAACGTTCATTTATATTATGTTTAGTGAGAGTAAGAGAAAGGACACTCATTTGTTAGTTTCGTCTCGCTTTAAAATCGTTATTTGAAATTCGTGATTAAAACTCCGAATTACACTCTTTGATTAAATCTGTTTATTTGCTAAAAATTGAGTAGTTACTAAATAGGAAGATGGAATGTTAATTATTAAATAGTGGCTATCAGAGATCGAATTGAATCTGTAGTTTGGGTCAGATAAAAATTGATTTCGAATTTTATTCAGGACAACGAAAAAAAATGTATGATTTTTAAGCATTTTTCAAGAAAAAATTTGAATTTACTTTTAGATCTCTGAGTGCTTACTTCCTATTTTCAGGGTTAATTCGAGTCAAATGAATTGGACTCGATTCGGTTTCTGGTGGATATGTAGAAGAGCGTGGCCATTGAAACCATCAAGTTCAAAGATAGAGTATCTACGAGAAGTGATTCCTTGTTTTTAGTCTAAATTGCGAGTATTTAAAAAAAGACTCGAAGATATAATTTTCTCACATTAAATTAGGATATTAAAATAAACGTCAATAGCAACGCTATCTGTAATTGTAAAAGATTTATACTACGATCATACTGTGGCGTTAATCATGATTAGAGTCACTCATGCATAAAGCTAACCGCAATTAACAATTTTGTAATGTGACTGCAACCGTTTTCAGTCATGATTAAGAATGTAGTATGATTAAATCATAATTAAGAAGAGTCACATCGTATTTTTTTTTTCGATAACTGAATTATTCAACAAAAATCAAAAGATCTTTTTTTCAATATTAGAGAGAAAAAATAGTTTTCTGAAATCGATGTTCAAACATTGATAATAATGTACATTTGTTCGATATATATGAGTTTAATCACAATTAGCACAGTGATACTACATTTATCACGATTAATCGCTGTGTTCGTCGTGATTATATTAATCATCTTTTAATCATGCATAAGTTTAATTACGATTAGAGAATGAATTGTGAATAAAGCCACTGTCATACCGCAAATTAAGAATGATTAGAATCATTGTTAACGTTGTAGTGTGTTCGTAATGTTAGTTTCAGGCGATGATTATAATAGAAAAAATTGTTCGACCAAAAATTAAAAACTTAAGTATTTAACTTAACAAACTTATTTCACTTACTATGTGCTTTCAACGGTTTAGAGTCGTAGGATGATCAAGTTACAAACTGGCAATAAAAACCTCTTCCGTTTATAACAAATGAGTTACTCATAACCTACGATGCGAAAGTAAGTGGACAAATGTCTCGCCATTTTTCTTGTGGTAAAGCACGGCCCGAGAGTATCAAAAATAGTTTATTTTGAATGTATACTTCGGGAGCCTTCTGGCAGTGAGCGAATCTTTGTTATCACCAAAAATTTAGGCTATAACGATAAAAATTTTGGCATCTTTTCATTTTGATAATAATGACCACTTCAAATTGAGAGATTAAACTTTAGTTTACTTACTTAGTTTATAAAGCGGAATTTTCTCTGACAACTAGACGATCTTAGATTATTTTTGCATTGCAAAAACTGGTCAAACTTTTAATTTTACCAAAATTCTTCTTTGTGAAAAATTGTGTTTTTCTCGAAATTCTTTTTGGGTAAAAAATGATGTTCATAAAAACACGAATAATTTCCGACCGTGTATGTCGTGTATCCTATTTTAACATCTTATTGTGTAGAGAATTGTCTGTTCTACAATCTTATGCTGTAAAAACGTTTTAGTAATGCACTACAAAAAATTTATATAACGAATACAAGTACTGAGCGGGGTGCATGATGGAGTGGAAGGAGTCACACACTTTCCTACTCTGGAAAAAAATATTTTCCGTCTGGCCGAGGAAACATTTTTTATTGCGTTCTGTTGTAAAAAGCAAGGGCAAAATAAGTTTATCTACAGGAGACCTTCCTTGCTTTTTGATTTTGCCAAGCCCATGACTTACATCTGTTGATAGATTTTCTTTTTTTATAAACTTAGTTTTCAGAATATAGCAAAGATTCGCTCATTCTGAGAAGACTAAAAGCGATTGAAAAGTTTTTAACACACAGTTCGAAAGCTTTTTAAATGTAGATTTTCAACAGATTTGTTTTCATTTTTCCGAAATGTATTTTATCACAAGAAAAATGGGAAGACATTTTGTTCAGTTACTTTTGCATCGTACACTCTAAAAAAAAATCGTAGATTAATAAACTACAATAAAAGAGTTTTTTGAACTAAAAAACTGATTTGTTGATGACTGGTTTTTTGGACCAAAAAATTCTGTTGATTTTATGATCATTTTAGAAAATCGAGGAAAAAACTAACAGTGTTTTTTAAAGAGTTTTTTAGACCCCAAAAACTCTCCCCAAAAACCGTGAGTTTTTCATTTTGAAACGACCACGAACGCTTTTTAGTTTTTTGGCCTTAAAAACCCATTAAAAACTCTTTGGGTTTTTTTTATCAGTTTTTTTAGTCCAAAAAACTCTTTTATTGTAGTTTATTAATCTACGACTCTTTTTAGAGTGTAGGTTAGATCTATTTTCGATGCAATGAATTTCTCAGCTTCGACATTCTGTTAAAGTTAGTTGGCATGTTCATCTAGATGTCCCATATCAATGATATTAGTGCCAAATCACGCTATCTCTTCTTTATCTTCTGAAAATCTCATGTTTGTTTAGGTGATTTTCCATAATCACTCTTCAGACTTATTTTTAAAGACACGTAACTGTTAGATTTGTAATCAGTGCATGAAACTTCGTCGAATCATGATATATATATATATAACGATTATTGTTTTATAAAACAACAATCGTTTAGAAAGAAATGTTCGCTTTGAATATTTTAAGTTTCCTATCTGCTTATTTTGCCTTTTATTTGGTTTCAGCACTCGGTTTTTTTTGAGTAAACATCAATTCTCATTTAAGAATTTGAGTGCTGATAAACGCGTTATATCGCTAATGTTTTTCGCATGAAATTGTGCAATCCTTGCGTACCAAAAGTGACTTAACCTAATATTTAACATCCTAGTAGAATTTCTACTACATTCTACATGTCATTTTGTTTTTAAACGCACATATCTGGGAATAAAACGTCATCAAACATATCATTATATACTCTTAACAGTACTATATACAGTCGTGCGAAAAGTGAAAAATAGGTATGAAAATTGTCGTGTTTTTACCTTTAAAACATTGAATTCTTTTAAAAAAACCTTTTGTATTGTATCCAATGGTGGCTCCAGATGATGTTGTTGTTGTCGTTGACAATGATAATTCTGTCTTTGTTTTTGTTGAATAACAACAATAACTACTATCTTTTGATCTTTGTTGTTCATTTTTCGTTTGTGTACGAACAGGCGATGATGAACGTAAACATCGAAAAAAATCAAGTTTTTTCTTCGATGATGACATCTCCGTTCGTCTACTCTACACTAAAAATATTATCAATGTGTATATTATACAAATTTAAAAATAATAATCAAGCTGACGACGATTTTTGAGCGTGTAGAATTCATATCGTGCACCAGTTTGATAAGCGATTATATTGAACATATTCTTAAAAAAAAAAAGAGAGAAAAAAATAATAATGAACAATTAAGCAGAAAAGGAAAGCATTTGTATTAAAATTGAATAAACAATGAATCTTTTTATAAAAATCTATTATATTAAATCATATAATAAGGTTAGGAAAAAAAAGTACAAAATGTTCTAAATTAGACGTAATAATTTTTCATTTCGTTCTGGTATAAATATCATAAAAGATAGAGAAATGGAAGAAACTGTAAAAGTAGATGTGATATATTTGTGTGTATTAGTATGAATGCTGTAATAAAAAAAAACGCATTTACTTTTTTTCTCTTTGTTCTACTTTTTCTTTCTTTTTTTTTATACTATTTCATAAATGAATATTTTAACGTAATGATGCTGCTCTCTGTACTAGTGGACATTTACTCTTTTTTTTTTTTTTTTCTTTTTTTATTCATTCCACAACTCTATGAGAAGAGTGATGATGCGTTCTGTTATGCATTGTACCTTGAATAATAGAAAAACAGATCGTTCTTCTATTATCACATTTTTAGATTCAACGAAAGAATCATGGACCTAGAGAGAAGATATAGATATATATATATATAAAAAGTTAATTGATCTATCATTTCTAGTTAAATAGCAATGTTTTCTTTTTAATGATTCAATTATACAATATAAAATTTCATATCATTATAGTAGTTATCTGTGCTTATAATATTCATAAAATATTTTTGTTTGTACACTTTAAAAGTGAAGATTTCTATCTTATGAAATATTTTATTGATCCTTTTAAAATATCACTGATATTTTCTGTTGTCAATAGTGCACACATTCCTATTTGACATCTTATTAATTGGTTTTTGTCACTTTTTAGATCATAGACTATGTTTTTTATCATATTATCTCGTTTAATACATATGTAAATTATTACAATAATATTTTATAAAATTCAAGATAGATTTTTTTCTTTTTCATTTTATAACTCTCTCTTATAAAAAATAAAACTCTATAGAAACAAAATATATGATAAATTTTATATATTGAATACATGTATGTCTATATCATCTAGGGACAAAACAATGGCAATAGACTTTTGCAAGGTTTCATTCTAATCTGTTAAAAATGAATTTATTTCAAAGGTTTCTTGATTTATGTCTCTTTTAAGATGATTAATAAAGTGTCTGAATAAGATGATAAATACTTGTGTATAAAGAGTAAAATTAAGGAAAAAATACTCTGGACGTAACGATAATCTTTCGTTCTCTCCCTCTCTCTCTCTCTCTCTCTATCGACTTTATCTAAATGATTGTAAAATAACAAGTCACAATTATTAATGAAAAAGACAAGTGTGAATGCAAAAAGTCGAGCACATTTTATATAAAAAACTTGAAATTACTTCAATTATGAACAGACACGTCGACTTTCATTTTTAGAGTTCATGAATAGTACCCGTTTTACAATAGTGAAGTAACAAAACTATAATCGAATTATTTTTAAATAATTTAGATACTTTTAAATATCCCTCTCTTTCTCTCTCGCTCTCTTTCTATTTCTAACGTCTCATAGTATCTACTATTTATGATTTCTTTTTTTTGCTTTTTTGCTTTTTTTTTTTTTTTGTTGTTATTGTTCTTTCTTTAAAAACATAAAAGTATATCATATTTATATGTATGTCTGAAATACAGGTATAATTTTACAACAAGGTACCGATCATATTTTATCTATATATGTACACATGATATTGATGGATGGCAAGAATAATAAAAATCATATTGTAGAAATAATAATAATAATAATAATATAATATAATCAAATGACTCGTACGTGACTTTGTATGTGCTCTATATATATATATATATATATATATACTGTCGCGTTCTTCGAAAAAATTATTTCATACATATACAATGTTCAAATAACCATATATACACAATTGTGAAAATGTCACGTAATACAAGAAATCACAAAGTTCCGCTCTTTTTCTTCTCTTATAAATTTTCATATTTTGGTGTTACTAGTTATCCAATTTATATGTTTTTTCATGTTTATCTACAAACATCATTTGGTTTTATTATAGTCATGAAGCTTTACTAATTCTATATAAAACTCTTGATAATCGAACAAAGGCAGTTAGAGACTATAGACTCTCATATAGTTAGAATTTCTGAATTTAGATGAAAACAATCACAATTGATTTCTTGTTGAGTTCAACATCTACTATACACAATTAAAAAAAAAAAAGAAGAAATAATTTGGACTATTATTTGAAGATACCAAAAATTTCAAGTGGTTATTAAAATTTATATACTTTATTTTTGTTTTTTTATTCATATTCAATCAAAAAATAGATAAGTGAGAGAATCTAACTACAGCATTCTATTACATCTAGATTAAAGGTACATTTATATAATTGTAAACGCATTGAAATTATGTTCTCTAGCTAGAAAAGGGACTACAGCGTTTAATCAATCACTGATATTTGAACTCAGATGAAGCTGTGTACAGTTAAAGAAAATTTACACTTAGCTGACTACAGTTAACTTCAAGTTTCACCTTCAATCTAGACGCAAATGTCCACTTCATGATCTTATTGTGCGTGTGAATATATGCTTAATTATTACTGACTCTATTTCATCAAATCCTTTGTTATCTATTCAAACACTTGTGATCAATTCAAAAGTTGTTTTAACAGTACTCGTTTCTTTTATTCAATTTTGTATCTTCTCAAAATGCTACCTTTTCTTTTGATTAAAAAAAAAAAATTTTTCAAGAAAAATGATCTTTTATGTTTTTGTTAAACAACAGAACAAAACAAAACATATGTAATAGATTAACTATACTTTCCTCTAACTTACTATTAGTTTGTCAATTTCTTCACACGATCTGTGCAGATAAATATAGGGAAAAAATATATATTGGTTTGTTTATTATTATTATAGTCAAATAGTACAAATTACCTATTATATGTATACAATATTTCGTTTAGACTATAATATGAGAATAAAGGACCAACAAAAAGTGGCAGACTAAAAATATATATAAAAAGAAAATTGATACGCTATGTCGCCGCGTGTATATTTTATAGAAGTGTGGGAGATGGGTGCAACGCTTATATATATATATATAGTAACAGAGAGAATTGTACAATATATAAGGATCCTATTTTTAATTTGTTGTAGAATTGTGGTAATATTGATCGATAAATAACGGGAAAAGAAAAAAAACCGCCAGTTTATTTTTTCTTGAAAAGTCACTAATCCAAATGATTGATTACAAAAAATGTATCAAATAATCAACACAAGAGATTTCAAAAAAAAAAAAAAACTTCTCACGCCAATAACGAGAGAAGTTTGAAGGACTTTTTTTTCTATGTGATGTGAAGTAAAGGCAGTGAAACCTTTAAACAATCAATGATGGGTGGTGATATAAATATTTATATAAACTTTTGTTGGCTTAAGGATACATAGTAGATAAGTATTTTTAAAAACGAGTGAGTTTATGTACTTAATCAAATAGACACTTGAAAGATTTTATAATATAGAGGTAAATAATTGTAGTTTTGAAAAAAACAACACAAATCATCAAGTTCAAGTTGAGTGATGAGAACAAAAAGGTTCACATTTATAGTTTTTTTTGTTAAAGATGAATTTTATGTATGCGATTATCTTAGCATTCATGAAAAGTGTGCCCATCTGTAAAAACTAAGAATTTTACATATACTTTTTAACAATAGATCATTATGAATTAAGTTAAGTAATAATTTAAGGTAATAATTTCAAAACAACATTTTTTATCTATAATCATTTTTTATACATAGAACTTATATCAATTTGAAGGGTTTCTAAGTATCAGAAATAACTTACGAAGTTGATGTACGGTACATCTATCATATTTTGCGCATTAATGGCAATAGTCGACAATAAAAATGACAACCCGTTGTAAATCAAAAATGATTTCGTCATGTCAAATATATATACCGACTTTCTATCATTTTCTACTGTAGACACCGTATTACTATTCTAGCTTTTTATCTAACTTTTAGGTGCGATCTACAGTGAATAATAAAAAAGAAAATTTTTAGACCAAGTTCACTTATTGAGTAACGCTTATTTATGGTTTCATTAAGCATCTAACTTTGATTGGCATCTTCACAAGTCACACTAACTTATAACTAATCATTACCTAATTAAAGTACAGATACACGACATAGATATGCCAGTGATATATATCTAACTAATAATCGTCTCGGTAGACCGAAACAGTTATTTTTTTTACATGTATACACAAACACACATACACGCACACACACACGAGATGAGTTATACTCTTGCATATCGAATTTTCTGATATCTTATCTAAACATCGCACAAAATCCAAATAAATAGTTTTTTCATGCAGCTAAATTTCGTTTTAGTGAATGATGATTACATCATACACGCATTACTTGAACACTTTTTTCAAATATTTTTTTTCTTCTAAATGTAAATCAAGTTAAATTACCTCGTTTAAAGTACAGAGAATGATATACATTGAAGAGATCAGTTTAAAATACCTATATGGTATAGAGAACACACATATATTAATCTATCGATTGAACGATCCATTATCGATGTCCTTGTGTCACACACACACACACACACACACACACATTCAAACAATATTTTGACAGTAACTATACTATTCAACAGCATATAAACATTCATTCTGCATCATAGTGACTTATCTTATTAAACAAGCTTAAAATTTACTTACATCTGATAACATATCAAATGGCACAACAGTAATCCTACGTAGAGAAATGTTAAGAATGTTACTAGAACAATTGTCATGTAATTTCTTGAATAAGATTATTAAGGCTAAGCTTTCTCTCGTCTCTCTATTGTTATTATTCTCTTGTTAACTTGCAAAAACACAGTGATAAATGTATACAGTTTAGTATAAAATAATGTGTGAGGGATTCTATGAATATAACACACACACGCGCATATTGTAATCCTCTATTAGAAATTGAATAGAAACATTGTATGTTCACAGCATGATAGAAACAGTTTTAATCATATTAGTAAATATTACGCGTACCCATACACACGTAGTTCAAGAACTTGTAATAAAGTCATTAGATGATAAAGAAGAAAAAAAAAATTTATTATTCCAATAGACAATGACGGCGACGCAATTAATCTACCATATAAAAAATAGCATGTTTGGTGGCATGACATGAGAATACCGCCTCTATTTTTGTTAAAGTGTTTGGAAAGCCAATTGTATCTTATAAAGTCAACTTTCTTATTATTGTCGTGACGCGAGCCGCTTAGGTATTATTTTATTATGATCGCTAATGTAGTTGCTATCTAAAAATAAAAATATCCTACTGTGGCTTATCATATAGCATAATTGCTATTTATTATTAGCTATCGTGTCGCGATCATTCACGACACCAAGACTTTTCAGAGATCGTGGGGAGTTGTAGAAATTAAATGCACGTGTGCGATCACTCTAAGAAAGTTAACTTGAAACTATTGTGAAAGAAAATTTCATTATGTCATAAAACTCTTATCGATTACTTAAATTGTATTTATCACAAAATGTAATTCTCAGCTTACCATAAAACCAAAAAGACTAGTCAAATATGTCATCTTTTAGACAACTTGTCCAGAAATAATCTGAAAATATACAGATATTCGTTGATCTTTCTTTCTTTTCACTAACAAAAATCCATGCACACTTTTTTAGTTTTAAGCAATATATCATAAAGGGTTCTTTAGACTATACAAAAAACCAAAAAAGATCTTTTTGATTGATAAAAATAAATGAATAAATAAATGATAGATGTAGGAATTTGTCCGATATCATCAAACATACATACAAAAGAAGAACATTCATCAATCATTAGTAAAACGAACAAATGTAGAGAGAAAGAGAGAGAGAGAGAGAGAGAGAGAGAGAGAGAAATGATACCATATCAGCGTCGTCGCACATAAACGACTACTTACTTATATTACACTATATTTGAAATCAATATATAGAGAACTTCCAGAAAACGTATATAAAGAAAATTTGTTTACTGGCAATAACTACTTATTAATCATACCCAGATTTTAATATTACCATTAACCAAAACTTATGAGAGTAAGTTTATTTTATGCAAGATATATGTCCAAATACTGATGAAATACTTATATTTTTTACAAACCTCGAAATACTTTTATATGAGCATAGTTCTTGTCTCATCATAGCTCTTTAAATTTAGCTTAGATCTAATCATTCTGTTTACTCACCGACTTTTAGTTTATGTTATGTTTTAGAGTGTTCAAATACACACTATACTTTATAAAATATAATACTCTTTTTTTTTTATATTCTCTATACTCAAGCATAGAACTAGTCATTATTATTTTCTTATTCATGTAACTACAACTACTCATTAACGATAAGTACAACGAAAAGTTTTGTTGTACTTAGTTTACATAAGATGTTGAAAAAGTAAGTAGTCCATTCATTTTAACAATATATGAAGAGAGTCCTTCTTTTCTTTTTTCCTTCTTTCTACCAGAAGAAGATAATAACTAGACTAGTTTCAAAGGTAGTGTATTCGAATATTTAGTTACTGTCAAGTTTAATTATAATTAAAAGATCTCTACTATAGTAAGAGAATAAAAAGGAAAAAACCAGGTATGATAAGATCTAATATATGGTTGTGTGTATGTGTGTGTGCACGGTGCGAAAGAGAGAGAGAGAGAGAAAGAAATTTCCGCAGATACATGTCACAATTATTTTGATTCATATTTGCTCTTATTCTATCAGTCTATTATAGTGGAGAAATGAATTATCACAAACGGAAATATGTTTGAAAATCGACATTGTTTTTCTTCAAGCTTACGTCTTTTATTAAAAAATAGATTATTTTCTAAATGAACATCCTCATCATCTTTCTTTTTGGAATTGAAATCCACCTTGACAAGTGATAGCGAAATATCATTTCAGCAAAAGTGCAGCTTTCAATTCAATTTTTTTAGAACGCTCCGATTCGTTAACAGTTGATCTCTACGTTTTCTTTTTATAGATGAACAACACTTGAATTCTCCCTATTTATTCTCTAGTATGTTGTTCATCTGTCTTATTATTGTTTGATTTTATTCGTATGCTAAGAACTTCAAGCTTAATAGTATCACCTCTTAGATGAACAATGAAACACATATTACTTTCAAAATACAAAGTTTGTTTAAGCCTAATCAGTACACTATGACAAAGACAAAAAGAAACTTCTATATTTCTTCAAAATGTCAATATAAAAATGAGCATTCACCGTGTAAAGAGACATTTTTAATTGGCTTTCTATTGTTTGATAAGGAAGAAAAAAAAAGTTAAGAGTTCCAGACATGGATAAACAAATAAATTTCTTGTATCTTGAAGCCATGCTACTTCAATTAGATATAACACCTATTCTTTACGCTTCATTTGGACAAAAATTAGTTTTGAATAGAATTAGTATTAAAGATCAAACAACGACTTATGTTTATCAAGATGTACCTATAATGTTCAAATGAGAGACTATTTTTGAAATTTTTAAAATCTCAATCAATTAAATCACAATAAAAGTATAAGTTTGACTGTTTATTCTTTAAAATGTAAAACTTTGTCATTTTTCATCGCGAGTGAAAATATCATATATATTTTTAGTTGAAAAGGATGTCTGTATGTAGTCAAAATCTTCCATTTTTCATCGATAAAATCAGATATTCTTTGGAAACACGTATAAGTTATTCTTATCTCTTATAAGTTACTCTTATCTAAGAGTTTTTCGCTTCATCATGTTAGCACATGTTTCTGGACATATATCGTTAACGAGTTTACGTTTAATATTCCATTATGAAGCATAAAATGTAGAGCAAGACTGAAATTAGTTTATGTCTAGTGGAGATTTGATTTTAAATCGGTCAACCCTATATTACCATTTGTGATTTTGCGTCTTTTTTAAATCTTAAATGCCGTTTTCTAAAGACTATTTTAAAACAGCTGATATATATACATATGTTGATGTTATTATTGTTTTATTCAATTCTTTTCACGATATTTTCTTCTTACAATAATATTATGGTTTTATTTTTACGTTTTTTTTCAACATAAAAGGCAGTACAAAACAAATGAAAACAAAAAACGGAATTCTAAAACAATTTGCTGTTGTTGTTATTGGTGTTGTTGTTGTTATTGACCTAATTTTCTGAGCCTAATATTTAGAAAAAGAAGCCCAATACTTTTCCACCCGTATGTTTTCTTCTTGCCTCTTCATGATCCAGTATTCCATGAGATGTTGTTAAGACAATAAAACTAAAAATAAATAAAAAAAATTATACTCTTTTTTAAAAGACTAAAATAAAAATGTTTCGACATACCCAAATTGACGTGATGGTAAAAGATTTTTTGTCCATGTTTCAATTTCTCTTAATGTACAATCAAAACGAGGACTGATTACACCGCACTAGAAATCAAAGAATAAAATAATAATCTTCAGATGATTTTTATGGATGTATAGTAAAAGACATACTTTGTTTAATCGACCATTTAAATTCACGACAATTTTTCCTGCACGATGATCATCAACAATTTCAAATTCGCCAATATAACCTGAAATCGAAGGAAATAAAATAAAAAATGCTTAAGTGTATCAGATAGTAAAAGAAACATTCTACTAAAATTCTGATAGAAAAATGCGTAGTACCATCTATTAAATGTTTCTTATATAACTCGATTTAAATATTAGACCATCTGCCAAGTTTCTGAAAACAGGTGAACTTACCATGTTTCATCATAACAGTTAAAAATTTGACAATAACTTTTGAACATGGTCGTATTAAAACCTGTCGTTTATGACGTTTCTCAGCATTATTTATGGATTTTAAAGCATCGGCTAACGCATTCATTCGAACCATGATTGTATGTTTTGTCTTTTTTTATAATTTTAAAAATTTAACGCGCACACGGGGCGAAAAATATCTAAAATAAAAATTCAAATTTAGTCATTGTTGAGAGAAATTTGACAGAGCTTATTTTAGCTTGAAAACAGATAAAAAAATTAAGATTAAGCAACATATTAGTCAAAAATCTAAATAACAAGGTGCACACAAAAGAAAAAACTTTCTACAATATAACAAAAAGAATAAAAAATAACAAATTGTGTCTATTATCGATTAGCAGCTGCTGCTATTGGTTGTTGTAATTGCCGAAGTGCTTCTTGAAGTAAACCTGGTATTCGTGCTTCATCATCAGCAAAAGACTAAAACAGACAGTTTTAAAATACAAAAAACAGCTATAGAAAAAAAAATATATACCTGAATTATATCAGAAGGTTGAGTTTGAGCAAAATCATATCGAGAAACTTTTGTGTCTGGATGAATAATACCATATAACTGAATAAGGGCTACTGCATCGGTCATTCTGAGAAATAAAATTTGACACAATAATTACTTTTATTACTATAACTCAATATGATTTATACTCTGGATCAATAAGATATTTATTTTTCCCGAACAATTGTTGTCGGTTTTATGTACATTTCAAAAAAGACTAGTTACTACGCTTTAGAATATAATGTAGTTCTTTTCGTTTTTAATAATACTTACAACTCTCTCCTGATCATATCATTTAGTAGACGATCAATTTTTTTGTACCATATGAAGTAAAATGCCATTGATCCAAAATGCCGAGTCGACCGAAGAAGATCATAGGAATTTGTTTTTTCAATATGTTCGTATGTTGTTTGTATAACCTGCAAAAAATAACATTGGTTTTATTTTAATAGAAATTTAGTTATAGTCACAGTATATAGCTGAAGTGAAGATAAAACAGAATGAAAAAAACTTACACGTATATACTCACGGTCGTCTGGTTCAAATTGAGCGCAAGCTCGATCAAGTATAAACAAATAATCACCACGTTCTAATACTTTCTAAAATGAAAAGGGGTTAGTTCATGGAACGGACATGGGGTACGTGAATACTGTTTAGAAATAGGCTTAGTTTTCACTTTTTGGCACATATCATACGCACATACTTCTAATTTTGCTTCTTCAAACATTTTGGGCATAATTAATTCTCGTCCTGGTACTGGATAATAAATCTGTCTCATTCGTGATTGTTCATCAAGGGTAGCTGTTCTTAATGTACCATCTGTTTCTCTCGCAACAATCATACGATCCTTAATAAGAAAAAACTGTTACTAAAGATCTCTTTTTATTGACGTTATTGTCTCGTTCTTACTCGAATCGGTATACCCAACGAGATATCAATAAATAAATGTTTACTTTTAGAAAAATCTTTCAACATTGGATTTTTCTCTAATATTTCAACATTTTCAATCGCTTCGCTCAATACGGGTGCCATTTGTAGCTTAGATCGTGCTCGTTCAATTGTCTGAATTTGTTCCTATTGGAATAAAACAAAAACAATTTCCTCACTATAGTACTTGTTTTCTTTTTGGAAGAAAAGAACGCAAAAATGAGAGAAAGGAAATCATCTATATTTTCAGAATATGTTAGTATAGTCTGTGTGCATGTCTCATTCAATACTTGAATCGCTTAGTTCTTTCTCATCAGCTGAGAATTTGCACAAAACGTACCGAAGTACTAGTCTAATGACTTAAAAGCACTACATCCTTCGAAAGCCTAATCACGAGCGTATGGTGGATAGAAATAAAGAAAAGTTAATATAAATTATAAAGAGACTGTCACTTATTCTGTGTGAAATGAGCTATCATCTACTTACTTCTTTGAGTTGTTTATCTGTCATAAATTTATATGTTGTTCGTTGCATATCTTTATTATTTTTAACGTGAAATATTTTATTTAAATCAAATCCGGTTATATTTGTTAATAAATCTTGTACATCTTTACGAATGAAATAATCACCTGGATCTCGTTTTGAAATTGTGGTAGTTGTTTCTAAATAATAAAATAATAGAAAAATATAAGAAAAGATAGTTAATTAAATTAAACACATACCACTACGAAATTGAACATGAGTTATTAGACATCGAAAACAAGTTTTAGTTGTTTTCAATGAACGAATTGTAAATGAAAACATTCTCTATATCAGTTACTTAACAGTAACAATGATTCCAAAACATTCTCAAGGATAGTCTATATCTAAACAATAGAACTAATAACAATTATATAAAATGAAAAAAAGAAGTTTTCTTGTTAATGATATTCTATAAGTAGGATGAAATTAAAGATTATGTTATGACAATTTTACAAAACTTTATTGAAAAATGCGTTACAACAACATGAGAATTTATGACTTAAATAGAGTACCCATACAGAGTACTAATACATAAACAAATGACTGACGGAAAAAAGAACGTATAGACAACAGTAAAAAAACGGCTAAAAAATTAGTCTGTTTTTTTATGTTGATCTTCTACATCACCGTCATTTTGATGTAGATTAGGTGTCTGCTGGTGTAGATCATCGACAGGATCAGTTATTGTCTGTTCATCTGACTCTAATATATTTCGATGCCGAATTGTTTCTGTTTCTTTAGACGGAGGTATAATGATGTATTCTGAATCAACATCAGGAGGTGAATTAGAAGAAACGTCTGGTTGTTGTAAATCAGATTGATCTTGTTGATGTTCTAGTTCATTCTGGAGAGCAGGTGCACCTGTTTCATTCTCGCCTGATGTGCCAAATTCATTGGTTCGACGACGATCAACAGGATAAATGTAACGTTGGTATAAATAGATAAAAAATATAATATCTAAAAAGAAAAAATAATAATATAAAGAATAATTGATGTTTAAACTGAATGAATGCTAGAACGTATTCTAACTCTTAAAATACGGTTGATTGTAACTTCATGAGCAAAGATTTTCTAATATTTTTTGAGACAAAATGAGAGCGTCTCATAATGTAATAATATCTAGCTTACCATCTCGAAAACATCCAATTCGATACATTGTGGGCATTTTAATAACAAACGCAAACATATCGTCAATAAACGTATTTAATGCTTTGTATGTCATCATTCGCCATGGTAGATGTGCAACAGATTTTAATTTATAATTAATGAATAATTGCGGTGTCATCATTATAAAACCTTAATGGCAAGAAAATAGAAAGAAATATAAGTAGAAAAGCCATATCTACAGCAGCGTATTGAGTTGAACAGATTATATGAATAGCTTTATGCTCGTACTACGAAAAACATCCTGCAAAACTTACCAAATGTGAGTAGAAATCCATAAATTGTACTTAGTACAAATGAATACCAACTCTTATGTTCGTGATACATTAATGAATAAATAGCATAACCAATTACTAGTGGAAATAATGCCCACGATAAATAACGAAACGCTTTCTAAACAAAACAGACAGTAAAAAATGAATGACGTACTCATTCGACTCCACCTTACTTGATCATAATCACTTGTAGAAGTTTCCGTGTAAGACGGTTTATAAACATATTTAAATTTAGGAATGCAACCGAACCAAGTTTCACCTGGTATACGCTAAATAAATGAAAAGATGTGAGTCTAGTTAATCTTACAGTAATCTTGACTATCTACTACAACAAATAAAAAGATTACGTTAACAACTCACAGCAAATGTAAGAATTTTTGGTATTTTCCAAAGTTCAATTAATATTCCAACAAACACACTAATTCGAACCATTGTATTTGTTTCATTGTCAAACACATATAGCAACACTATTGCACTTTGAAATATATTGAAAAATATGCTACGAACAGATAAACCTTCTAATGATTTTCGAGTACGCCAAAACTGAATATCTAAAAATAGTGAGAAATTTACACGGTATTCATTTTCAATCAATCACTTACCGTTTTTAAATGCTAATATTTCGAATACCGTATGTACAATAGAAACGCAAATTGTAATAATCAATAAATAAGGATTTGTTTCGATTAATGCACGCTAGCAGAATAAGAAAAGAAATTACTTAAGAAATAAAACACCTCAATAGGCTCTTTACCTTCATTGCATCTTGATCGTCATCTGATTCATCATCACCTAATAGATTACCATACCAGGATTGTCTCAAATGTTGAGAGATATACATTTGCCATTTCCATAGTTGTAATGGAGAATAGGTTAAGGTCAAGTTTAATGCGCTAAAATAAAGAAAATTTATAATTTTAAATGCTTCTAAAATGAGAAAGCATAAGCTGTCTACAGTTTGTATCTTAAAAATGTACTACTGTACCAAACTTATTGCAATATTATTTCGAAGATAGTTCTCATAAAACTCAGAGTTGAATGTCAATTTTCAGTATGCGAAACCGTTTACACAAAAAACGCTAAAAATAAAACTTTCTAAAAGTCCACTTGCAAGTCTACATACTCAATGGTGTTATTGATTGGATCATAATCTGATAGAAGGTTCCAATAATCATTTAAATATAAAACCGGATAATATTTTCCACTTAACATATCAAATTCAATATCTGAAAGGATGTAAATATGGTCATAATAAAAAATGAATGAAATACAAAGGCTTGCATTGATCTAAAGGTGGAGGAATTGAGCCTTTTGTCCATGGTGAATGATCATCAAGAAGATTTATTGTTAGATTTGGATGCCAATGAGATAGAAGTTCCACGATTTTATCATCGGCTTTCTAAACAAACAACAAATATAACAGTTTATTACCGTGAATACTCCTTTGGATTTGTGTTTTTCTTCTTCAAATAAAATTTTATCTGTCAATTCTAACTATTTCTGACTTAAAACTGTAGTCAAGCAAATGAATGAGAAGACTTACTCTTTGATATTCTTCATTGTGTTCTGTATTTCCAGTTAGCAAGTTTTTTGTTTTTTTATATACTTTTTTTTTGAATTTATTCAAACCTACAAAACAAAAACAAAAAGATTATCCACAAAGTAATAAATAAATCGGTGTTTTAAATATACGAACGTTTTGTTTTTGAGAATGAATATCGTCTTGAGTAGGCATCGCCGTCGTACGGATTTGGTGTATAACCGTGTTCAGTGACAAATACATGAAGGTATAATGAACCATTGTTTTGAACAGTCTAAAATATGATAGGGAATACTTCTCAAATGGAGAATAAGAGAGGATCGATTTGTTTCATGGAAGAAGAGCAAAGTGAACGCTGTACAAAGATCTCATCTCTGGCTAGCTTATCAATTGTGTAATCTCTACCACAAAACTTGAAATTGACAATAACTCAGCATTGCTAACTTATTAAATATTCTGACTCAACAAAGCGAACGTTGAAGGAAAGGTGTCGGCAATATTTATCAGTAAAACATGAACTTTTCTTTCACAAAAATAACTCTTTGAAGGAATAAGTACCTCGCTGATAGGAATTTGTCCATATTTTGTGAATGTTCCATCTCTATTTGGTCCTGCTTTCCAATTTCCATATTCAAGATTTTCTAATAACCAAAATGGTTCGTTTGTTTGATTAAAATTGTATATTTGATCTTCTGTAATGTAAACATACATGTCCTAATAAACAAAAACAAATAAAAGTCCGAAAAACTATTTCGCTAATTTTTCATTTTTTCTTACCAATTTTGATCCTTTTGGGAAGATATTTCCTGGTGTGAATGCACCACTTCCGTCAAATGAGGGTGTTAATGTTGAATTTGTTGCGGGATTTTGTGGTGTACGACGAAAAAATCTTGTGACAAAATATATCATTAACATTCGAAATATTACGGTTTTGAACACTTCCCAGCCAGATTGACGTCGTGGAACAGGAGCTGCTGGTTGAGGAACAGCAGCAACACCACTACCCTGTTGAGAAATAGCTACAGTATTATTATTTGATGTTTCGGTGTTCGTATTTGAATTTGCTCTTTGCATCAAAAGTTGGTCGGTCTAAAACAGCATACGGAATTTCACACATTTGCTCTGTCTATTAGTATTATTCAAGGACTTACCGCAGTGTTTTCGCCAGATGCATCTCTCCGTTCATTATCCTCCGACATTATCTGAAGCAGAAAATAAGATTGTAGATGAACGGAAAAATCCATTGGATAACTGGAACTTGAAATACACTTTGTACTGAGAAAACTGACTATCACCAACTTGCAGTACAACGAACTATAGTGCAACCGCACAGGTACTCACCCTTCTAATGCACTCAATGCCTAAAAATAAGAGCTAGTGTCACAATTCAGCTAGCTTGTAGTGTTCTGATTATAATCTAAGTTTGAAACTACTAAAGTATTCACTAATGTTCTGAGAAAAAGAATCAAATGCGAAAATCTCGATATAACTGATTCCGTGGAAAATAGCTCAAGATATGAGGAGATAGGCAGTGTAGGTTAGCAGCCATTTTCCAAGTAAAATCTATAAACAGCTACGAAAACATTTTTTCTGGAGTAAAATATAGAAGCAGTTTTTAAGTATGTATTGATCCATATATAAATCCAAATTTTGCAACCATGTAGCGTGAATTATGGCTCCTATCCTTTCTTTGAAAGTAATATTGAACTTTAAAGGTGTTAGATTTTTGTATATTATAATTTCAAAATGTTTGAAAACTGAAAAATTAGAAATATGTTAATATATTTCAGCCTGTTTGAAACTTTGTCAGCTTTGAAGATAGTTTTAGTTCACTAGATGCCGCTAGACAACAGCTAATTTCGGTTCAGCATTCCACACCTGAAATACATAAAAAGAGACATTTTTTTATGATCAGCCGGTATATTCATGCTCTCGGTATTCATTAAAGTTTCTTTGTAGATACAATGTGTTTGAGTCTCTACCAGTAATATGAGTGGCTCATTAATCGATGAACGAATAATTCATCCTATTTGTCACGATGATGACTTAAATTTTCGCTGTAGTTTATTTAGACAGATTATTTACATTTTTTATTTACACAATGTAAACTTTTATAACCCTAACCTTCAAAATGTATTTCTTACTATTGACTCTACTATTTGCTAAAGTAATTTGTCAGCAAAATGTAACTGACGCAATTTATCCTATTCAGAATCCATGTCTAGCATTACTCGATCGTCTCAGCGATTTATCATCGCAGTTTTTAGAATGTTCAGTATTGCGTTCTCGACCGTTTAAGATATGTGAAGGTTGCATCGATTATTTTGTTCGATTTAAGGATTTAACATCATTATTAGATAAAGTTAGTTAAAATAGTAATAGTAGTAAGTTTCAATGTAGTCCCAAAAATTTGATTAACAAGTTGTTTTTTGTTTTTCTGTTTCTGTAGAGTTATTCTGATCCGGATCGACTTATTACTTGTCAAGGGTTTTTGGAAAATTATGATTCAATTCAAATTGTGGCACAGTTAATTGCATTTGTTGAAAATGTTTGGGCATCATCGTTCTGTGAAAGTATGACCAATTTCTTTTTATTTTAGCAAAATCAACTTGCTTACGATAGAGTGAATAGTGTCTCTGATAAGAGTTAGGTTTCCTATTTTATTGAAAATAACAAGTATCTGGCACGCTTACACGCTTCTTGTATCTAAAGTATAAATAAGTAAGTTTTTACAAAATAGTATATGATTTACACAACAGACAAGTTAAAGTAATAAATAAGATCCTCTAGCAATAGTCAAGTCGTTTGTCAAATACGATTGTAATTTAGTATCTGTAATTCACAACTGGATATTTCATATTTTGTGAGTAGTCCCACCTAAAGATATTTGTCTCACTGTGTGATACACTTTTTGACAATTATGATCCATTTTTCGTCATGAAGCTAAACACCAGTAATTAGTGAGAATAGTGTACGTGTCTTTACTTCACAGTTCTAGTTAGTTTACTGATGAACAATAGAATTTACAGCAACGATATAAACAAGATGTTTTTCTGTGGTCGCATTTATTTTGGTACATTTCCAGACGTAACATGCATAGGAAAATCGCATGAAAAGTACAATGCTATAGGATTTGTGCCGTACGATCGTACGATGATCAGCAATTTCGTATGAAATCGCATAATACTATTCGCTCATGTGGTAAGAATTGCACATAATCCTAGAGTATGATTTCATATTAAAACATATTGTAAGACAGTTCTACTTATTTGTTGCTGGAAGAGTAGGATGCACATAAGGTTAGCTTCTGATTCATGATGCAGATTAGTGAATGGGAGAGAAATAGGTATGAAATATCACAGTACTCAAAAATAGAACTCGTTTACTGAATGGGACAGATGTCACAAAAGTTTTATTTGTGTGGAATGTAAAAGTCATGGAAGAATATTCTTTCCGGCAAAGTCTTAACAGTTAGAATGGAAATTCGACAATTTTTTTATTTATTTAGATTGCATCAAATATTATGCTGATGTAAATGGTACAGTTAAATTTGAATTTGCCAATAATACGTTGAAATTTTTCAGGAAAAAAGCCTCATTAGATAGTTGTGTATTCAATGTGACGGGTGTAAGTTTCTCTGCCAAATGAATGAATGCTGCCCGAACGTTTTATATGTTGTTGATTTTCTCTGTATTGCAGAGGATTATTCCAATAGTGCCAATCGATACAAATGGGACATTAATCAATTCAACTGTTTGCAATATTTGTCATCCATTTTATAATGATTTAAATAATTTCTTTTTGGATATTACACACAAAAATGCGAGTATATGTATGGATTTGATAGATACGGTAAATTGTGAAAGTTTTTTTAACAAAGTAGATCTTGATCTTGTTCCATTGGAAAAATGAATGAACTGCATAAAAGAAACTAGCTAAAAGCATCTAAAGTCATTTTTTCCTTTGCTTCGGTTTATAGTGTCGTTTTATGTACTCTTATCCCAGAAAAGTTATTTCTCTCCGCATTTGCAATCCTTCCCCAGCTACCTCTCTTTTTCTATTCATCAATCATGTCTTCTTCAGATGAATTACACGCGTTTGATGTGGAGTAAACAATTTGGTTGCAAAAGACACGATCCAGATTATATGGTAAAAATCAAAAAAAATTTTGCGACTACCTGCGAGGATTGTTTGATGCCTTTTGAATATTTTAGGCTGTTATAGGAATATCATTTTTAATTCCAACTATTTCGATTATATTTTATGTGAGTGCAATGTTTAAAGGTGAACGACGTTTGAAGAAATTATCGAGACGTAAGTCTGTAAGTTTATATTACTTTTCACAAATCCATATCACAGCAAATTTCTTTGCATACTGATATATTGAAGAAAAAAAATGTATCTTCAGCAGGAACATTAAGTTTGTGAGTAGACTGCTACAGGAAGATGTTTCGTATTGTTAACTCTTTTTCTTGTTTATTTCTATTTTCGTCTCTTTTTGTTAGAAAAAAGATTAACGAAATCAACTGCTGCTGCAATGATCGGAGTTATGAATTGGATGTGGTCAAATCCAGATGGATGATATTTGGATCGATTTAATGATTTGATTGTTTTCAATATTATTTTAGAATTCTTCCAGTGTTTTTATATTTTTCTAAATTTTTGTTTTATTTTTAATTTGAGAATACAACTGTTGCTGATAAAAAAACAATTATAGAGATAAAAAACCAAAATGTACTCGAACATTTCTACACCTTGGCAAAGGACATACAGTACAATGCGAAAACAGCTCTTTGAATGCTAAAATTAAGCCTTCTGAAAGTTTCAGATTGTCTTTTCGTATTAATTTGAGTTCTATGAGAAAGAAATCTTCAGAAAATAACTAACTCAACATTCTGTTCTTCATAGACTTCATGAAATTTAATTATCTAATAACAATAAAAACTAAGCCATCTTACTCTAAATGTCTACTAATATGTTGAAGCATCATATTAGTCCAAGACTGGTAACAAATCCCTGGACAGAATAGAATTAGGATCCACGAAAATAAAGTTTTTTACTGTTAGTGCAAAAAAATTTCGTAATACTGCTCCTTTAAGTATTGCTTTCAAAGAGTCTATCGTCCCATTTCAAATAATGGAAGTCTTGAAATAGCAGCGGTCTTATCTCGAGGCAGAAAACTTTGAACTTTTTGTAAATTTTGGCAGGCCATAATAGGAGTAGAGTATGTTTTTCAGGTGAAGTCCCGCTTCGTATGATTTACTATTACAATCGACGAATGGCCAAAAACGAAGATTCCTTTCTTATTGAGACCGGATAAATGGAAGAACTTTTCATCAGTTGACACACCTTCACATACAAGTTCTCATTTACATTATTAAGGTCCGTTCTTACCTTAGTATTATAAGTATAACATTTATTTTCACAAGAAACAGCTATTCTGTACGAATAAAACAAAGATATCAGAGAAAACTATTTTAGAAAGTGAACGTTTGATGGATTATACTTGATTTTCATGAATTGCATAAGATTCTAAAACATTTTCCTAGTAAAACGTCTGAAAATTTTTTGCACAATCCGAACCACCTTTGACAAACATAAAGTGAACAGAGTACGCTATCTCTAACCTTTCTCTCATACGCCCCTTTATGAGAATTCATCTCGGACTTAATTCTTGGATCAGATATTCCATACTAAATACCACTTATTTATTACATATTACATACACAATACAATCGATTTTCAACTTCTACAAAATAGCATAATCATTATACAAATATGAGATTTCTAAATCAGTTAGCCGTGAAAACGGCTGTTGGGTTTTCGATTTTGGAGACAATTTTACAAATTTTATTTTGCACTTGTATATTTTGTAACAGCTTTTGTACCTTCTGAAACAGCATGTTTGGCGAGTTCTCCCGGTAATAATAGACGTACGGCTGTCTGTATTTCTCGACTTGATATTGTTGAACGTTTATTGTAATGAGACAAACGACTTGATTCAGCAGCAATACGTTCAAAAATATCATTCACGAATGAGTTCATTATACTCATTGCTTTTGAACTGATACCTGCAGAAAGAAATCGAAAAGTAAGAAATTGATTAACCCTTAAGTCTTCTTATCTACAAACCTGTATCGGGATGAACTTGTTTTAAAACTTTGTAAATATAGATAGAATATGTTTCCTTTCTTCGTCGTCGAACTTTTTTATCACCTTTTTGGCCCTTGGATGACTTTGTAACAGCCTTTTTTGAACCTTTACTTGGTGTTTGAGTTTTGGGTGCCATAGCAAAATATTTAATTAACTTACGTTTAGTGAAAACAGCTTATGAGAAAGATATGTTGTACACTAATGATTACAATAGCAGAATGAGATACAATTGAAAGCAAACATTATATATTTATAGTCAGAAAAAAGAAGAGAAATGTCAAATGAAAATCGTCTGTTTTTCTCGTCGCATTACGGCGCACATGTGCATCAACGGAAAAGAGGATGTTGGTTGGTCTTAATTCTCTTCTCTTTTTGACTATATATACTGAATATCATTTCCTTCCTTCATTTCACTTGCGTCTACGTTCAGCACACATACATTTCTTTCTCTAACATGCAATTGTAATCATAACAAAAAATGTTATGTCGAGTAAAAATTTGTGCCATTATAGATGGTAAAGCGCGTGAAACTCGTTCGGTTCATGCAGGTTTACATTTTCCTCTTTCACGTAGTTATCGCCATTTGCGCTGTGGAAATTATTCTGAAAAAGTTTATAGGTAACACATTTCGATGGACAAGAGAAAACATTTCCAAATTCTAGGGTTCTTTTGTTTTGCATTCACGGGTTTATCTGGTACCGGTTGAGCGGCTAACCCCCCTAAATAATTGGAAATAATTTTTTTCATCAGTCAAATGAACCCGTCTCTCGAAATTTTTTGTGGGAAAGCTGTTAGCTTTTAGAAAAAAATTGTTAGAAAGAAACTTCGTTCTCTCCAATCCTGTATTTCTCAGGCCAGCTGGTGTTTTTTACCAAATATCAATCAAACATTTTTAACAAACAAATTCACTACTAGCGGTCAAACTGATTTATCAGCTATACATGTAGGAATATCTAAAAAAGTCTTGTTGTTGCGCAAAGAGTCTAATTATCACGATCGTCAGTGAGTTCAAAACCTGACAGCCGTTCTTACGTCTACAATTATTGTTGAAGTGGCGTGCTTTCCTTATCATGCTATCTGAAATGGATTTTCTTCAACTTGAGTGTGATTGAACTTGCAATTTTGTTAATGATAAAAATTGATTGGATCACTTTTGTCAACTAGTTTCAATTCTTGAAGTACAATATAGGTTCTTATAGTTTTGACTGAAACATTTTCAAAAAAAGAATATAGTTGACTGGGATAACTTTTCTTTTTTAACTTTTGTTCTCTCCGCTCGTTTAAATATGACACTATATATTATTGCTGTACATAGAGAAATAAAGGCAACAATTCTTGAACAGAAAAGAGAAAGGTGTAAAAAAGATGGATTATTAGATTAAACAACGATTCGTCATATTGGAAAGAACAAAAACTGAGAAGGAAACGAACGTCGTATATCAGTCAATTCTAATAATCTGAAGAATTTTATAAAAACTTCCGTCAAAGAAACTCAGTGATTGATTGAAGTGTGTCCAGTAAGTAAGGTTGATGATTTTTCACAACAATCATTGTTCTTTTAATAGCTGATATAACAAAATCTTCCGTAAAATAACATCGTTTAATTTGGAAATGTCTCTGAGTCATAGCCTAGCAAACTGCTAGAACACCACTTAGATTCTCTTTTAATACGGACTTACATACATTTCAGAAAATTCGTGTCCTAAGGAAAAGAAACGCACGTTGTCTCTTTTAAATTCAAAATACTCATTCATTCATCAAGCTAACGAAATTTAATTGACGCAACAGCTGGGCAAGTCCAACTTCTGACTTGAAGCTTTTTTCAACGGACTGGACTTGCACTCGCGGATTTTTTTGCCAAGTCCATTTGAAGTCCAAGCAGTTAAAAAAATTCTGCTGGGCTTAAAAATGGTCTGGTTTGCTCACGTCTGCTCGGAAATAAATATATATTAATTTAGTTGTGCGTCAGACGACGTTGCAATCGCCACAGCAGTTTCCAGGAAAATAAAGGGTAATAAATAACACTTTTCTGCCTTCCAATGCTTGCAGGGTCAAGAAAAAGGTATAAGTCGAGTCTGTTATAAACCATAGTCAAAGATTTTTCTGACGCTGTTGCAGTTTCAATTAAAAAAACGAATGGATTTTCTGGGCAGAGTAAAGTAAAATGAATCAAATTCTGAAACGGAGGGTGATTAAAATCTCAGCACCGATCCGAACAATCAGTTTTCTATCTGAGAAAGGTTCTTTTTGTGCAGCAGCATCTATCCGCACCTACGCATTTGAGGCCTTTTGTACAACCTCGGAGGTTCGAGTCTTCCATGCACCACCTGGACAATGAATTCTTACATCATACCTATTTTGTATCTGAAACGTCCTACAGGATAGACGTCCCTGTTTTGCGACCTAAATTGAGCATTTTGAAAATGGAAACTTCTATAATGTTAATTAAATACTTCTCAAATGAAACTGAAAGTATTGTAAAACAGCTTTATCGTCACTGCAAGGTCGATCCCTTGATTTTTTGTTTAAAGCAATTTAGGAATATTATATTCAAGATTCTTCTCTATTTAAAACTGAAAGGTAAAGGATGAATACGTGCAATAACTTTTAAAAAAAACATATTTGAGCTCAACAGCATGAAGTGTTAGTTTATTGCACGATTCCATCTGATCAGGTTGTCATTATAATGCATCGCTAGTACATCGTTGTTCTCTCAAGTTTTGGCGAAAATTGTCTTCGCTTCGAGTCACACAATATATAAAAGTAGTCTTGTCAATTATTGCAGACAAAATGAAGTTTTGTTTTATAGTGCTAGATAAGCACAGTTCATATGAACAATTCATGTGAGTTAGAAAATTGTAGCCGTGAAGACGGCTGATTGGTTTAATTTTCTTTGTTAACGGGTGTTGTTAAATGTTTTAACCTCCAAATCCATACAATGTACGACCTTGTCGTTTTAATGCATAAACAACGTCCATTGCTGTAACCGTTTTACGTTTTGCATGTTCGGTATATGTTACGGCATCACGAATAACATTTTCCAAAAATATTTTTAATACACCTCGTACTTCTTCATAGATCAATCCACTAATACGTTTAACACCACCACGTCGGGCTAAACGACGAATTGCTGGTTTTGTAATGCCTTGAATGTTATCACGCAATACTTTTCGATGACGTTTGGCACCACCTTTTCCAAGACCTTTACCACCTAAATTAAGAAAACACGCTCGATATATCTCAAATAGTTTGTATTTTTCGTCAACACACCTTTTCCGCGTCCTGACATGATTATTAAAGATAATAAATGTGTTTAAAAGTGTAAGTGTAAAGTGCTGCGTACGTTCGATGAAACAGTTAGAATGATAAAATTTTGAGAGCAGACACTGCCTTTTATAGTTGCGGTGCACGGTGATTTCTTTTTTCGTTTCTCTTTTGTGCACGACATATGTGTGCATATGTTTTGTGGTAAGGGAAAAGAAAGTGTGTCCAGTTTCGTCCAAATTTAGACAACCAATAAAAAGGAATGCTTTTGTTTTTCTTGTTCTTCGTCTCACAAACTATATATAGCCAGTGTCTAAGTTTAAATCTCATCTCATCGTTAACCCGAAGGAACCATTTTACATCTGCATTACATTCTTTATCACAGAAGTTCATATCAAACATACTAAATGGCTCGTACAAAACAAACCGCTCGTAAATCGACAGGAGGCAAAGCCCCACGAAAACAACTTGCAACAAAAGCAGCAAGAAAGTCGGCTCCAGCTGTAAGTATTTTGTATTGAATTTGTCAGTATTCGGACGTAGAAATATCTTTATTAATCAAAAACTTTCAACTGTTTTAGACTGGTGGTATTAAAAAACCCCATCGTTTTCGACCAGGTACAGTAGCTCTTCGTGAAATTCGTCGATATCAAAAATCAACCGAATTGCTCATTCGTAAATTACCATTTCAACGTTTGGTTCGTGAAATTGCTCAAGATTTCAAAACTGATTTACGTTTTCAATCATCAGCAATTATGGCATTACAGGAAGCATGTGAATCATACTTAGTCGGTTTATTTGAAGATACAAATTTGTGTGCAATCCATGCTAAACGTGTAACAATCATGCCAAAGGATATCCAACTAGCACGACGAATTCGCGGTGAACGAGCATAAACAGTTGCTCTAAAAACAAACAAAAAACCAATCAGCCGTTTTCACGGCTACCAAATTCGAACTTGAATGAGCTTTAGAATATGTACTGTGCTGTTTGAATAGAAGAAAATACGACATTTGTGTTGATCACCGATCACATTCAGCAAAGAGATTGTCGAAGTTGACTTGTTAGTCGATGAACTTCACACTTATACCCACGTTGCAAAACTTCATTGAATTGACAGTTAAAGAAACATGAAGTACTTTGTGCATCACACCGTCACTTGACTATGGTTTGTATTACAATAGAAAAGCTCAAATAGAATTAGTTAATAATTGTTCTCACAAAAATCAATTTGAAAATAGATACGATACAATTTTAAACGTGAGCCATGAATTTCTTACAGTTATGTTTTTTATTTAGAAAAAACGAGTTTGTAAACCAAGCAAAATCTTATAGCTCGTAGCCATGAAAAATATTCTCTAACAAAATTATCCAAAAACAAAATCCAATAAGTTTTTGTTCTTAATTTGAGATCAATAATCAGTACTATCTGGCTTATGCCAATAAAGATAACAGCATATGAAAATGATGACGGAAAACTGAGCTTTGATTTGATGCTGCTTAATGAGCAGTAGTTAATTACTCATTAAAAATACTCTCGACTTAGGAGTAAACACCAACACATTTTCTGTTTTTTGTTTACAAGAAAATCTGCTACGCATTTTGATCTTTGATTTAAACCTGCTACTTGCATTTTTTTTTCGCATTTTGAAGGCTTTGCACTCTTCTTGCTCTCTTTCACTGACTTTGCTCCCAAATCCCGCAGATAAAGCCTTGGCTCTTCGGATCAACACGCCTGTGTTCGTTCGCTGAGTTTACTTCCAAAGTCAAAGTTTGAGGCTTAGGTTATGACGATAAATCAGTACCCTTTACTCTTAAGCTCAAAGGAGTTATATGTGGGAGCATTTTGTATGTCAAATCTTGCGTATTTTTAGACAAATCAGATATTTACTCTCATTCGGAGATACCCGTCCCTGCTTCTTCTACTTCGCGGCCTCTCTGCTTTTGAGTCTGACGATAATGATGTTTTTGTTATAAACTCAATAGAGTTATGCGTGGTTTTGACCCAGAAAATCCAGACAGGTGTGACTAAAATAGTCTTTTTGAAGGGTCATAGTACTTTGAGAATTCGATGTAGCCCGCCTGTATCGTAAGGTTTATGCGAATTAACAAATTTTTTATTGATATTGAGGTCATATTGTATAGCAGTGAAAAGACACCATTGTAAAATCTGGCTGATGTACGTTTTTAAAATACATGTTAAAAAATTTTCAACATTAAAAGCTTTTTAACTTAAAAGCATACCTCACAGAGACCGAAACGGTTTGGGTCAATGTAAACAATATTGATTTGTGTCGGGCCACAGGAAACAAAATTCGTGTTTTATTCGGGTGTTGCCACTAGAAAACAAATTAAGGGATTTTCTTAAATTACGGTTCACTCATCTATTTTCCAACATGTGTCTTTTTTATCGCAAAAAAAAGTACTTGTGTTTTTTCCTTCCTGCTTTGACGCTATGTAATGTGCACTGTACAGTGTCGCACTATTAAAGCAGAGAAAGAAAAGAAAAAAAACGAACGACTTAAATATGCGCCGCATTATGATGATTAAACTTCATGACAATATACGATCGAGAAAAACGATTTCCTGTTTCGGGTTATCACGATCTGAATGAACCACTACTTGGAGAAAAAATCTAAGAAATGTTTTTCGCTATTACAAAAGCTACAGACTTCTGCTCTTTTTTCAGAAAAAATTGTTAGGTCATCTAAGAAAACTTTTTGGGTCATTCGGGTCAAGTTTCGAACATTTTTCGGGTCGGATCGGATAGGGTCGAAAAGCCTTCGAGTCATCCACCTAAGACCCGATTCGGTCTCTGATACCAATACGGGCACCGAACCTTAACAGAAAAGCAAAAGTGATAGATTCCAGTAGCATGGACTGCGACTACACATTGTAGCTGCACATTTTTACAAAGTTCGAACGAGGTTAACCTTTAGGTAACTCTTCGCACTGCACTCGTATATGTAGGATAAATATCAGTAATATAAGAAAAAGTTTATATTTCTCGCGTGAAATCTAGGAAAATTTCTCGTTTGTATGCTGCTTTAAGGTATTTGATTCAGAAGTTACAATTTCACCAAATATCATTTTCACAATAAATTTGTTAATATGATCACATTACGAGTAATTTTACTTAGTGTGTCTAGTTTGAGTCTATTCATTTTGGCTGTGTTGACCGGAATTACCCCAACGGCAACCGTTCACTGACCAGAATTACCCCGAGGCACTCTATGACGTTATTTCGAAAATGTTTGTCCTTTTATTCAAATACCAAGTGACGACTTTTTTATTATGAATTTTGCAATGTCTGCATTGCTTCACACGTACATTATCCATTTCCTCACAAAATTAAACCAAAATGCATTATCTTATTTGAGACAAAGTCTTCTACCGCTACATTTTGATTGATTTGACATTGTTCTTTTCTTTATATTTTCAATTCGCTGAAATTCATCATCAAAAATAACGTTTTCTCGATTGTAAAATCCTCTCGTGTCATTATTTGCATCATCATCGTCAGAAATTTGGGTCTCCTCCTAGAAAAATCTCCGTCTACGGGCCTGAATATGCATCAATGAGGTTGCGATCGAACTAACGCAAAATAAACGTCGAAGATGCAGTTTTCCATCCTTTCATTATGGCTTTTGCTTGTCCCTACAACAAAAGCAATGACTTACAACAACAACTGTACCATGAAGAAAATCATTAACCATCAACCTTAACTCCTTTAAAAAGTTCTAAAAGGTTTTGGTAGCTTCTGGAACATTTCCCAGAAACGAAGACAGGTCTTCAATGCAAAATTAAATTATTAAGAAAAAGACTCATGAACCTAAATTTATGTTCTGTAATGCGGGGTTCAAGCGGGCTCCAGGTAGCGATATAAGTTTTAACGGGACTCAGCTAATATTGTAACTGAAGGCTTCGTTATCTTTATAGGGAATGTATATATCCGTCTGGAAAAAAATAGTTGGTCTCGATATTTTTAACATATCAATACTATAAATTTACATTTTTAGAAAAGTAATTATATATTCTGATAGCGCTTGAAATTCTCTGTTAGCCTCTACTTTCCCAGCCTGGACTCGAAATTATTTACTAGCAAAAATTTTGAATATTATTAATGCCCCCCCACCTATCACATTCTCAGGCAGCGATATAGCTATATCCCGATCAGGATATAGAAAAAAAGTAGCATCCCGATCGGGATATAAAACATGAAATTTCGTCGTAAAAACGGTTAAGGGGAAAATGACGACATTTTGGGATAAAACTGACTTCACCATTCGAAAGAGCTCGAAAAACTACATCGGATTCTGTTGTGTTTGATCAAAAGTGTATCAAGCACCCAGCAACTATTTTTTCAAACAAAACCCGTTAACTAATTTTAGTCGAATTTATATTCCGATCAGGAGATAGGCTGTTAATCTTTTATTGCTCATAATGGGATATACTCTTGATCTAATCGTTCCATGTCGACCGTGCTTTTTTATTTCTTCCTTTTCGATGCCCACGTATATTGAAACACAATTCTTTTCTCATGCGTTGACAATATATAAATATACGTGCTTTGTGTTTAACGGAAAATTTTCTAACTATCCGTTCTTGCAGATAAACTGTCCTATGTTCTTTGAGCACGCTTCAATTTATGAAACTTAAATTTTGTAACGATTGGATCCGTATGGTGTTTTTGCATTGATGTTTTGGGAGGCATAATTGAATCAAGTGAATTATTGATAGTTATAAGAAGACGAAGAAGAAAAGAACGTTACATATGTATGGTAGATGAAACTGTGCGTGGTAACGACTTTGTCTTCTATCTTCTATTATATTTTATACTACACTCACATATGAAAGATGTCTAATAGAAGAAATCTATTTACGTCTGTTAAAAAGATATATGTGTCTCTTCGATCAGCTGGAGAAAGCAAAAGACACTACTAGGAACATTAGAGAGGGGGAATAAAGAAGGAGAAGAATATTCAGCTCTCATATAATTAAAATTTATTATTTTCTTACAAGTTAGAAATTAAAATTCTTGATATCCTGATTGGGATATAGATTTTCTTGATATCCCAATCGGGATATCGAATTATATCCTGATCGGGATATAATTTCAAACTATATCCCGTTCGGGATATAGAAAAAATTTTGCTGCAATGAATGATATCCCAATCGGGATATGTCTCCACACTGTCAGGAATTGTAACAGGTACGGCCTCTCAGTGTTTTCTATTTTTCTCGTATTTCTTTAGGATCCAAAGGTTAATGTTTTTCTTAAAAAGATGCGCCGCGAAATACTCTACAAAACCATACCTAAACTTTAATTTCAGAAGGTAAATCAAGAAAACGACGGAGATTGTACGAAAGACGAAAAAATGAAAAATAAAAATCTGATTTATTTTTCCACTTGAACCTTTTTCTTCTGCTATTATTTTCGCAAAAAAGGGTTGCAAAAGTGAGAACTCAGTTCTTTTTGTACTTCAGAATGTGTTCTTTCTCGTGGTCTGTAGTAAAAGAATAGTTAGTTGAAGAAGCATGGAATGGAATCTATGGGAATGTGATACATGGATACATTAACAATATATTCGAAACATTTGTCAGCAAATAATTGCAAGTCAAGACTGGCATAGTACAGGGTGATAGAAAATTTCGCGTGCTATCAGAATATATATTTACTTTTGTAATAACTTTTTTCTATAGTCAAAATAAATTTGAAAAAATACATGAAAACGGGACAAAAAATGCAGTTCAGGGAAATCTGACGACGAGGGCGGGTGCCTTTACTGTGCTTGAAATATTTTTTAGCAAATAAGTACAATTCAAGACATACATATATAAGATTATAGAGAATTCTAAGTGCTATCAGAATATATAGTTACTTTTCTAAAAATGTAAATTTATAGTAATGATATGTTAAAAATATCGAAACCAACTATTTTTTTCCAGGTGGATATATTAATAAAACTTTTCATTTTCGATCCTGGTAAGATAATTTCGCTGACTATTCTATCGTTTATTCTAGAGGGATTGAGATTTTTATTTTACTTACAAATTCTTCTATTGCTTCTAAAGAACGTCTATCCATTGTTAAAAATAATAACATCTGAGTCAAATACAAAGATCATCCGACATTTCACCCCAATTTGTCTAAATATTTTCTTCTAATATACTTCGAAAGTTCATTTTAACGTTTTCACAGAAGTTATCAAGTTTTATTATTGAAACAGCACTGTGCCTTAATACGTTTGTTTAAACAGGACCCATAGTGAAATGTAATTGGCATAATATCTGAGAGTAGATGATTATGTGCCTTAAAGCATAAGCTTTATCTTGTTTTTAATTTTTTTGATACAGAGAAAAAAAGAAACAACAATAAAAGAAACGACTTTCGAACATATTGTTTTGTATATAAAAAAGAGACAGAAAAATCAAAAGAAATGCGTCGCTTATAAACATTTGCATCAGAAGAAGTAAAATAAACCTTTAAATATTCACAAGTAAAAAGAGAATTGCAGCATTGTTTAAAGCTTCAACACAAAAACAAAGAACATCGAGGATTCAAAAAAAGTGAGTATTCCTGATTAATCACTTTTAAAAAACGTATAGCTTAGGATTTTTTGCTTGCACTGATCAATAAATATTCAATTGCAGAAAACAGAAGAGATTAGCTTAAATATGCACAAAAAAGAATCTAAATGAGGTAAAGGACATTAACAAGAAGTATTAATGCAATTCGCATTCTATATATACATTAGGCTCTAGTTAACTCCTCTCTGAAAGGTAAAACGGTTAGCTAGCTAAAATCAAAGAATTTATCCTGTCTTGTATTGCTAGGATTGTCTCCAGTAAACATAAAACGAAAGGTTAACAAAAAAAACAAATTACTATGTGCGTACAATTGGAACAAAAGAATGAAATTGAGCTTTAATCTTGTTTTAAACATTTGAGATTTGATCTATGATGACATTTAGTTGTTTCTGTTGACTGTGAGTTGTTTGGCGGTATGACTAGCGATCGAAATGCATCAATCAGTAAATGTGGATTCTTTTTAGAAAAATTCAGCCATCCATCGGTCTTTGAAACTGCAGCGGCGTTTGATCGAATATAAGATAAAACTTGTTGTTTCAATTCATAATCATTTGCTTCGTCAGCCACTTCTAACATTTCAACAGCTGTATCCGATTTTAGTACTTCTAACATTTGATATTTGGATATATCACGTAATTCGTGCAAATCATAGATTACTGAAGCGCGGTATAGATCAATGGGATTAATACTCTGATCATCTTGAGCACCAGTAGTTAGAGATTTTGTATCAATTCGACCAGCGTACATATACGTTAACATACCTAAATGAGTAATACAGAACAGAGAGCAATGTTTAATAATCACTCAGAGCTTTTATCGTAAGTACCGTAAACTGTGGATGGTTTTAATCCATCAATGTAGATATCTAATGGTGTATTGCATTCATTTCCATTAAACTCAATGTGATTCAACTTTGTTGTTGTTGTTGTTCTCTGTTGTTTTTGTTGAGCATGACTAATTTGTTGAGCAAATGCCGATGAACGCGCCATTAATATGGCTTTATGAGCATGATATGTGGCTAATGGACGTACGACAGCATAATAACTGTCTAATGATGATTCAGTTGATGACGACGACGTTTCATCAACGTGAATATCATCTTTATAACGACGAGATTCCACGTGCGTATGATGATGGCAAAAACAAAGACATACTGTTGAACGTTTTGTAGGTTTAAATGAAAGAGTTGATGATTCTTCTCCACAATTGGATGACGAAGTTGAACAAGATGTAGAATCAGATGAACTTTGAGCTATACGAGATGTAGATCGCGTAGCACGTCTTGTTGTTGTTGGAACGATTGAATTTGAACGAGAAGATAGATCGTCTGTTTGATCGTGATGATGATCTTTATTGAGTACTAAAAAATAATATATCTCAAATTGAACAAACCTGCAGTTAAAAAAATTTTTGCTCACCTTGTGTATCCTGTTCTTGTTGTTGTTCACAACATGAACAACAACTCCAAGATGAACAGGTTTGTTCTTTCTGTTGTTGTTGCTGTTTTGGTATGACATGTATATTGACATCTGTAAATTTTTGTTCATCAAACAGTGTTTTAATTTGTTTTGATAATAATTCGATTGATTTTAATCGTTCTTTGTCATCTGAGAATAGACCTTGATAATAATGATGTGTAACGGGTAGAGAGGAAGCTGTCGATATTGGTGGTAGTTGTTGAGCGGCAACTGACGACGAAGAAGAGGCAGTTGAAGATGAAGAACTACATGATGCACTGATCTTCGATTGAGTGGCTAACTGTTGTTGTTGAAGCAATAAATCATTATTCAAATTATGCTCTTTTTCATCAACAATAATAACTCGAACATACACTCGTAAACGATCATCATTGAGTAAATCAGAACGACGAGAATTTAGATATGTTGAGTCTAAATAAGTAAAAACACAAGATAGAGTTCCATTGACCTTTTTTCACTAATTTTATGGTCATACTATCAATCTTTTTTGTCATTCCGACTATGAAATTAAATATCTGATTCCTTTTCTGTCGTCTAGTCTCTTACCTAAAAACTCTGAATAACCCCAATCTGATCCAGAATTGAACATATGAAAATTTGTTGATCGTAACATGACTAATTCATTTTGTCGACTAATTAAATTAAATTCTGCTTTTGCTTTGATGTTTGTCGTTGTGCCACTGACGTATTTCAAAAATATAGCAATATAATTATGCTGTTTATCGTTAACACCTCTTGGATACAATTTTAAACTCCAGTTTGTATTTGAATATGGCGTGCCAATAGGTGAAAATTGTTCTGACTGTAAACAATTCGGTGAGCCCGAATCGTCGATATACGATGATAAATAATTGATAATCCACATATGTGAAAATGAATAGAGATGACGCTCGGTACGACTAGAGCTATCCGATTCAGAAAATGTACGTTTTGAAGAATGAGTAGGACGAGACGATGATGAAGAAGAAACGGTAGTTGTTGTAGGAGTTGACGTGGTCTGACTTGTCGAAGACGTTGAATTTGTCGAATTTAACACAACATTGTCCATGTCTAAACAATGATTTCAGAAATGTGATAAAATGAGATAATTTTTAAAAAAATTCAAAATATTGGATATGTATTAGCGAAATTAATAATCGAACTAGTGTTATTTTAGACTAGCGAAAGAGTGAAGAAGCTAGGGGGATTTTTTTTTAAATACTTTAGTGTCCATATTTGTTGGTTTCTTTGAAGAGATAACGCACCGCGTTTGTCCTTCAGAAAAACATGTAAATACATGGGATTTAATATAAGTTAAATATGAATAACTTTAAAAAATTTTAACATACTTTAAATTACAATGGCTCGAAGTCGCTCTTTGATGTTAATCAATATAGTCTAATTCACATGAAGAAAAAGTCTATATGTATGTAACAATAACTGGTGTTGATACATATCACTCACACAATCAAAATCTAGAAGAAACATTAAAAAGATAAACTAGTTCGATTATACCATTTAAATCTGTTCCTCTTGATCATCTTGTTGAACAATAACTACAATCATTAAAAAAAGATCATAAGTCATGAATAACCGTCAACCATAAAAATGAAACTAATAAAAAATAACAGTCAAAAATTAGAAAAATGGCTAATTTCACAACACTGCCTGGAAATAAATAAAAAAAATATTCTTATATCTTGCCTTACTAAAACTAATTATTTAACTTTCTTAAATGAAATCGTTATTTTGTCAAAAACAATCACAAGTTTCAAAAAAACAAATTGTATCACAACAAACTTTTTCTAGACTTAAGTTAAAAGTAAAAATACTTATGAATTATAATGTTGGTTTTAGTGGAAATCTGCATCCGATTTGTTGAATACATTCGTAAGCAACATATGTACCAGCTTGAACACATTCATCATGATTTTTATTCAATGCTAAATAAGCAAGAAAACCTATAAGAGAAAAAAGATAACAAAACATAGTTAAAATGTTAACAAAAATGAGAATATATTAGAAACAAACCTCCAACAAATGAATCGCCAGCTCCATTGGTATCAACTATTTTCGGCGCTGTTTTTACTTCAAAACTTCGGACTTCAGATTCTAAAACAGATATAATGTTAGAGAAATATATCTTAAATAGCTTTTTCTGTCTTACTTATCGCCATGATTGTTGGATCTGAACCTTGAGTAATAACAACAACTCTCGGACGTGTGCTATTCTTTTTTGACAATTCACTTAAAGCTTTGGCTATTGTAGGAATATCTTCTGTCTAGAAGAAAAACACTTTCACTAACAAGACTATACCAGTACAGAGATTATAGCCTTCAACTTACATCAAGTTTCAATTGTGCTTTGGCAAAAGATCTCGCTTCCTACAAAAAACACAAGTCATTTACGAAAGAACTTATATTTACGAAAATATAAATTTATATGTATTTACTGTTTCATTTCCAAACAAATAATCGATGTAGGGCATTGCGTCCATCAATCGAGTTCCAAAATGTTCACAGATAAAAGGAGCCGACAAGTTTGTACAGAAATATTTATCAGTTTTATGAGCATGTTGACAAATACGCATAATAGCTTCGGGACACACCGTGAAGAAAAAACCCTGAAAAAGAAATAAGTGATATCTTTTGATAATAGAATTTCATAAAAGAGATTCTAGATTTTAAATACAGATGGTGTATTATTAACTTTGTTTATCATCTCAGAGATATACAAGAATTAGATGAAGAAGATTTGTAACTACTAGTTTGTACGCATACAATCTATCAAATTTTTCATAAAAATCGAAAATTACTATCATGTTTACAATAATTATGCAAATTCGAATTTTCTCATATTACTAAACATACAAATAATCTTACAGCTGTGTAAATAATTTTTGCTTTTTCAACATATGCCCAATTTTCAACTTTATCCAAATGTGACATTGTAAAATGATTCGCTGCAGCCAGATTTGCAACTAATGATCTGTATAGAAAAAACAAAAGCAAATGTCTAGTTTTGAAATAATGAATTTTAAAATAAATACCTATTATTCTCTGTTATTAATACAGCACATGTTCCTGTTGAATGATCTGGATTAACTTCATACGATACAATAAGGCCAGCTTTTGATCCTTCTTCTTGCATTAATTGGCCATATTTATCTCGACCAACGCAGCCCATATAGGTAGCGACATTTGGCTGCTGAAGTAGCCACTAAACAGACAATCTGATCAGTTAGCGACTGAAAGTTTAATTCTAGTATACTTACCACTGCTGCTCTCATTGTGTTTTGTGTTGAACCACCCGCAACCAAATCATAAGTATGATCATGTAACAGCCGTTCAACTCTAGTGTTTTCAAATAAAATTTTTGCTTCAGTATTGTGAAAAGAAATTTTTTCTTACAAATCTTTATGCTCATCTCCTGCTAATATGGCATCATTTGGCTTCAAGCCATATCTAATAATTAATGAAAAATAAAACAATGAGTAGCGAGTTATTTGTGGATGATAATATCAGCAATAAACGCACTTTTCAAGAAAGGGGAATGTAACGGTTGAGGTAACATCAAGCAAAGGATTGCCAATGCCAAATAGAATACCATCACTACAAAAGAACAAATAACAAGTGAGACCAATGATAGAATAAAGATATACCTTAATTTTTGTGATGCTGGTTGACTACTGCTATCTGCCATTATTGAAGGTAAACAGTAAGTTATCTAAAACTAAAGCACTTATGTGAGAGGATTCTATCTCTATGAAGTTTCCAACAGTTAAGAAAAGCAAATATGTGCTCTCATTCAGTTTTTTATTGACACGCAGCAGCTTACAAATAAAATAAGTAAAAAAGTAGAAACACAAAAATTAGTGACAAAATGCCAATAAAAAATAATGCTAAGTGTATTTAAGAACGCTTTTTCGTCGTTGTTATTGGACCAAGTTTTTCTTTAAATTGCGACTCACACTCTTTCATTTGTTTTTCCAAATAAGTTTTGGATGACTAAAAGAGATAGAAACATTCATATCTTTTGAAAAAGGTAATCGATCCTTCAATGGCAAAAATGGTTCAAATCTATTATCAAAAATTTGAAGTGGAACAAAGATCTTAAACATAAGACACAAACAGACAATTTTTCTAGCAAGTTCTTTGATATCCTGCAGCTAAAAAACACTCTTTTTTAACATTTTATTTTTCGACTAATCTTAGTACATTCGATTAGAAATCTTTTAAGCTACACGTTGCCTAACCTCTTGCTTTTTAATATCATCTTCACATGTTTTAATTTTATTTTCGATTTGTTCACGTATTTCTGCTTTTGTATTTTGAACAAACCTACGAAATCAAGCACATATCGATTATAAATATTCTGAATAATGTTTGTTTATTTACATTCTTCCAACGGGACTATACATAGGCACATTTGCTTTTAATGAATTTATTTCTCTATCGGTCAATTTTGAACGTTGAATTTCTCGCTTATATCCTTCAATTTGTGTTCCAGATTTACGTAATGAATTTTGAATATCAATCATTTTCATTTGGAGTTGACCGAGTGCCTATAAATTGAAAAAAAAGTCTCTTTTTTCATTTTTCATATGTTCTGGATGTTATATACTTTTTGAACTTCTTCTTCTCTTGCATTAGTGCCCATTTTTTTTCTTTATTATCTGAAATAGAAGGTAACAAATGTTCATGTTTCTCTTGAAAGATTTATTAAAAATGAAGAAAAGACTTGTTTAAGCACACATCAAACTCCGTCGATCTTCAATCTCATGATTTCAACTGTACCTAACAATATGAATGTAAAAAGATGATCTCAGAACGCTATTGCAGTGACAGAATGTTCTCTGTTATAAATACCCATTTATCTACTCATTTTATTCGTCATTTTTCATAAACTCACAAAATGGCTGGGAACAACGCTCATGGAAGAAGAGAGACAAAAGTCACTATCATTTGTGATCAAATGTAAAAAAATTTTGATTTCGTTCTCTGATAATACTAATTCATTGAATGAAACCATTCGATTTCATTAAACACAGAATGGGAGAGATTTCTTCTTTTTCGTACAAGCTAGGCGCAACCAAATATTCACTGTTGGCTCGTTCTCTACAGTGTACAATAGCAAGCTGAGATCGGGAACTGATTAGTGAGATGCGCTAAGAACGGTAAATCTATCATTTAACATAGCTTGTCTGAAATAAATGAAATCTCATTCTGTCCTTGGTTACATCGAAAATTCCATGCAACAAATTTGCATCGTTATAAAACGCGAAATGCACATAATAAGAACATCTTTTTCATCTAGCTGACCACACTGCACTATTTGTGGAATAAGAGGTCAAATACTATACTTGGTTGGAGTGAATAAACAAGAACAAAGGAATAGACTTGGTGCCGTTAGAGAAATTTTGAACAATCTAGAAAACATTCGCAAAAAAACCGTTAAAAAGTGAAAGCAAGAAAATAATAAGACACTGTTTCAGGCTTATAGTATGAGGCTAGAGGCTGTTAGTTTTTTTCTTGCTTTCCTTCGTAGATTGTTGCCGCAGGTTGAGATAATCTACTGCGGAAGTCTAGGGAGGAATTTTTCAGTAGATTAACCTTCTAGACGAAATGGCGGATTGACCAATCAAAAGCCGTTTAAAAATTTTCCTCTTTTCGATCAAAGAAGCTTCTTTGACCGTTTAACGTTTTAATTGCCTTTTATTTGATGAACATGTTCATCAAATAATGGTGCACTAAAAGTAAAGAATAGGAAGTTTTAAATAAAAAATTCCAAAGAATAAGAAATAATATGATTTAAATGATTTAGTTTTTGATATGGTTTGGATCTATATCATTCAATCTTACAACTACTGGTAAGTTTTGCTCGTGGTTCTACTGTTCGGTTAATGTTTATTATGATGTGTAACGTTCGGTGTTCTTGGTTTAGCGCCAAAAGTTAATGGAAAAAGCGCTCTTGAGTAGCAATTAAAATCGTAGATAATTAGTTTTACGCCGTGTTGATGATAAATTCGATGTGTTAGTAGAATGTTTTCTTATATATCCATATAAGATTAATAACAGAGATGCGCACATGTTAAGAGACGGCGGAACGATTTCCAAGGGCGTAATAAGGCTCAGTTTGAAGAAGTCCTCCGCAAAACGAATTTTTTCATAATTTTGCTTATATCTAGTAAAATTCCTCTGCCGTGCCACTTTATTCTATTTATACAGATGTAAACGACTGGCGTAACTAACGTATTTCTATTAACTAATCCACAGAATTGCGCTGAATTAAACTTGTCTTGCTAATACTGCTATCAAGGCAGGTCTTGCTGATATTGCTCAAGCCATGTACGGTGGTCCCTGCGTAGTTCGTCAAATTTATGCCTGACTTAGTTTTGGTTGATTTTGACAGTCTTTTTTACACTTTTCCACAAAGCGTGCAATCGGGCCCACAACATCAAGGCGTTTGGGACTAAATTCCACATTCTCTAAAAAGAATAGCTACGCCGTAAACCCAGAGTGCACCAGTAATGGGTTAATGCAAATTTTTTTGGAAACTTTGAAAGCGTTTTTAAAAAGCACATGCGAAAAGTGCTTTTTACAAGGTACTTCAGCAGACTTATGTGGATTAATCATGTTTTCTGTGACATGGATGAGGAAAATATAGTTGCTTTCGTATAAATCGAAATAGTTTAGTTTGTGTAATGAAAAAAGTGTCAAATAGGGATTTTAAACCAGATGCCACCACACTCTTGCTCATCAGAAAATGTCTACGATGGAGTAGCATAAACACAACGTGTAAAGAAGTTCATTATCCAATATTGAAATGGGATAAGGCTCAGCCTAACAAGAGCAAGTTCGGTAAAGCTCGAGCCTTACCCCGACTAGTGCATCCATGACCCTGCACATGTTAATTAATAAAATATATAAAATTAGCCAAGACAGGATGTCATTTCTAGGTAATAAATTGATGGTGCATGTGGAATATCGTGAATGTTTAAGAAATGAAGTAGTTACAAAACGGGAAAGAAGTGTTAATGTATATGAAAATGATGAGTATATGTATTGGTGTAATGCTGAAAAGAATCACGAAGTGATTTTCTTCTACTTTGCGGATCGGTGAAAGTAGTGAGAGCGGTAGTATAAAGGGTGTCCCACAAGTTCTGAACGATTTCTAAAATGACGGATTTACAAATTGTTCCTTACTATACTAAACGATAGGCAATTCTCTACAAAACTGTATATTCATTTTTAAAATTCATCTTTGATGTTTAGCACAGTAAGCCTAACAGGAAAAACTCCAAACTTTCTTCAAAAAATCGATTTTTTGCGCAAAACCTCGCTCAAAATCACTTATTCAACAAAACAAGGTATACCGAAAAATTCACTAAGAAATTTTCTACAATATGATGATTTTTTTTCGATGACAAACAATGATTTTTTTAGATGAAATCAGAGCGAAAAAGAGCCTTTATTAAAGGCTGACCTTTCTTAAAGAAAGGTCATTTTCTCCTATTTTTCGGCCATCTTAGCGACAACCAGTATTCCCGAGTTTCTCAGGTAAAAAAAGTAGCAGGTTTATTTTTAAGTTACACACACAGTCTAATAGAGCGCAAAATTCTGCATTTTTTTTGGTCTATAAACTAATGACTTGAACTTTGAATTTTATACCGGAATAGCCAAAACTTTTTTTAGTGCTAGAAACTTCGGTGTACTTGGAAGTTTATGTATTAAAACCACTAGCAATTGAAATAAATTTCCTTCAAGTAAACGCTTTTGTAAAGCATAAAATTCTTCACCATTTGGCTGTAATACACTTATTTCAAATCTTTTTGTACTCATTATAAGTAAGTAAAAACTAATAAAGTGCACTAATTGATTTTTGATAGTAATAGCAAACTGGAAGCAAATGAACACGACGATTCTTATTTGCAACTGTCTCTGTACAATAGATGTGTACCTCTTGCTTGTTTTTCTTTTTGTTGTTGATGATATTTTTAAATACAATGTACCGATTTCTTAACACTTCTTAAAAAGATTCCGGGTTCTGATATTATAACACAAATGTGTCGCCAATAAAGTACCCAAAAGAAGTAAGTGGTACTTTTAGTTGTTTTTTAGTAGGCAGCAAAAAGAAGACATCGACCAGGTTGCCCAAACAGTTACTGCAAGAAGATGGGTCTTTTTTGGATAATCAATGCTTTCACAAGTAACCGTGACGGAGCACTTGTCGGAAGTACTTGTCTATCTTCTATACTAAAAAGGTAGATTGCAACTAAAACTTGAAGTAACAGACTCTAAATTTTATTCCCGAAAAGCAACAGGTCATTAAAGATCAATTATTTGCAACGCGATGCCCTCCGCTAAACAAATAAGTAAATAAAAAGATATAAACTTAAGAAAGAAACAGAGTAAATAGGTTACCGGTGCTTATAGCGCTGCTGTGGAACTTTCTTCCGGCGACATCTGCCCACTCCTTTAAAGACAATACAGAGACCAAGCTAATTTTAAATCCTTAGTTTCATCACACAAGCTCAAGAAACTAACAAAAAGTCACATTTTCTTTTCGCTTTTCCATCTTAGTCGAACGGTAGACAAAAAAAGTCATGGAGACACAAGTACGCTGCAATGGCGATTTTTTCTCAGTAGGTCACGGTCAAAATCTTACAAGTAGATTATCCTGACCGTTGTCGAACTCCTCTCTTTTTCTTTATTGGTTCTTAAGTTGCCATTGCGCTTATATGAGAGATTTGCTTGGATGTTTGTGAAAATTTTCCAAATATATCTTTTACTCAATGCACAAGTGAAGTATCTGATCATGACATAATGTCGGAATTTCCGACATGAGATACTCTGGATGATTTTTTGACGTGTGATGTCAGTTCAGTAACGTGAGGAACAGAGACATCTATACAATCAGTAGTTCTTGAATCATTTTGTCTCCCTTTACTTTTGAAAAAAACATCGAGAAACTACAAGAGCTCTTTTGATTCATGTTTAAGGAAATTAAGTCTTTCCTAGGAAGAAGTCGATACCGGTACTTTTTCATCCGGAGTGAACTAAACATTAGCGTATCTAATAGTATAGTATTTAGATATTTAGTCTAATATTCCTTGAATTTTATTTTACCAATAAACTGAAAGAAGTAAAGAGCAGTTTCAAAAAAAGCATCATCACGTAAACAAAACAATTAATGAGATACACATGTTCCGGTATGAATCATCTTTCATGAGTCATAATTTAAGAACTAAAATCTTTAAAACAAAATTGCTGAATAATATAACGTCTTACTTTGCATTATTAATCGTATTTGACATTAGTGCAGAGGCGCAGTGTTTTCGATACAAAGTCTGATGCATGAGAGACACAGTCTAGTTTACTGAAGATTGTTGTATCACGAACTGTTTTTCCATTTGACTTACAGAGATGAAGTGCAAGTAGTATTGAATCTATTATATAATAATCGCTTTGATTAGGAATTAATAAAGGTTTGTAACAGAACTGAAATACATACGCTTGTCTAGAATATTGATTTCAAGATGTTTGTGCGTTATAAGTCTTTTTCTGTAACATTGGGATTGTATTCATTGAATGTCCATGAATAACCAGTAAAGAGATGATCTGGTTAGATTAGTACTATGCAATACAATGTCTCTAGCCTTCTGCCTCAATTTGGATCTTTCCTCGTAGAATGTTTCACTTCTTTCAACTGAAAACAAAGCTTAACGGCTGGCAGAAAATTCTGTTTTTTTTTCCTCATTTTTGAATTTGATCTTAGATCATGAGGTAGTGGTTGCTCTGTTATCGATATTGTTAAGACTAGGACTAAAACTAAAATTCTGTTTTATTCACGAAAAGTGAGAGTCATCAAAGGTCAACGACCTGTTATAACAATGACTCGAGCGAAACAGCACAAAAAGAGTAATAAAAAAGAACAAATATAAATTCTTAACTGACAACGTTTCATAGAAGAGATACTGAAGTAAAGCTGTTTTGAAAGCCATTAAAGAAGAAAGACGAATAACTGACTTTGGAAGATTATTCCAATTAGCAATAGTTGAACGATTGTTCACGAGAAATCCTTGGACAGTGTAATTTTGTCAGATTATCGATGCATTATTCCATGCCAATAAACCATTGAGTCAGTCTCTATTATATTCTTATTTATTCTATTCGGTTACTTTAACCGTTTAAGCAAATATTTCATCCTTATCGCAATGGCGACAATGATTTATAATGCGACTCTCATTGAGAGTCCAATTTTTGGTTTTTAAATGGTTGAAAGCAAAACCATTCAGCTTTTAGGAAGTGCAATCCATCTCGATCGAGGTTAAAAGGAAGAAAAAAATCGAGGGAACAAGTATTATGAGCAGTGCCGTAGCCAAAGGAGGGGTGTACGGCCCTCCTGCTCTTTTAAAAAAATTTTCTCTTTAAGAATCTCTTTTTCCCCAACAATTTCGTCTGAGCTCTTGCCTAGATTTGGTAACCAATCTAATCAAAATTTAACAAACACATGCTTTTTTTCTACTCTGTCTCCCAAATGATTGAGAACAAAGTTTTTCTCCCACTCTTCTTCAATGAGAAAAAAAGCTCAAATTGATATCAACATTATCATTTTCATTTAGTTATTGTGTCGAAATTATGATGGTAGATGATATTGTGTTCTATAGTTTTCTCTCAAATAAATTTACAGCCCTCCTGCTTTTATCTCTCGCCGCGTCCGTGATTAGAGAATTACGGAACGTCTGAACACTTGTCCATTTTACCTTTTGAATTCAGATCGTATAGCTATGTGATCAGATGGAAAATGTGTTCTTATTATGTACATTCCTCTTTTTATAGCGATGCAAAATCGTTAAATGGAACTTTTCGATGTAATCAAGGACAGAATGAGATTCTGATATTTTAAACTTGACTTGTTTGAACAAAATGCATACAGAATGAGATTTTATTTATTTCGGACAAGCTATGTTAAATGATAGATTTACCGTTCTTAGCGCATCTCACTAATCAGTTTCCGATCTCAACCTGCTATTGTAAACTGTAGAGAACGAGCCAACAGTGAATTTATGGTTGCGCCTGGCTTGTGCGAAAAAGAAGAAACCTCTCCCATTCTGTGTTTAATGAAATCGAATGGTTTCATTCAATGAATTAGTATTGTCAGAAAATGAAACAATGTTTCCACCACACGTTCACATGAAAAAAGTATCAATTGGCAGGTGTTCAGCAGATTTGCGTGTACCATTCGAAAGATTCTAAATTTTAGACGATAGCACAAAAGCATTCCAATTTGTACATTTTTTAAAGGTCGACCTGGCGCGTATATGTCAGACTATTCTTTTTTCATTCACCTTGTTGTGTCACTTGTCTCATAATGGTTTCGGATATTTTTCGTGGTGAAAATGTCTTCCCTTTTGTGTGCTTAGGAATTTAAAATATAGAGACGGACTGCCTAGGACGCTCAGTCAATGCCATAGAGTATCTAGATGAAATCCTAATAGACCAGCATTTGGAGATCTTGACGACACAGATTTAACTTTACATATATTACAAAATAAACCATGCCAATCTGTATCTCTGCGGGAGATCTATACCAGATCGTTTTTTGGCAGTCAACTGAATGTTGCCTACCGATCTGCGCAGAACGACCGGTCATACTTTTTTGTTTGTATATCCTAGGCGCTTTTTTTCCATAGGGTGGGATAAAATATACACATTCATTTGATGGAGATTTTACGATTAAACAAAGACTAATCGGACTTTCATTTTCTGCCTTCCTTTTTGTTCCAAGTTTGGTGTCAAATTTATCCTGGTATTCTTCTAAAATATGACTATTGCTGTGTCTCCCACGCCATGGTAGTTCGTTTTCTCTTACTATTCTTGACTCTGTAGACAAATTTGCTGCTCGTGTTATTTCTCGTAAATTTGACTATTATGCTCTTCTCTTATTATTATTCAACTCTTTCATTCAAAATTTTCTCTACGTTGCAGATATTTTAGACTTTACAATTCGTTGATATCTATCATCATCCTAATACTCTTTCTATTTTTTATTCGATTCAGCGTCCTCACTATTCCCTTTCACGTTGTCAACATTCGAAATATATTTGATTTTAGAAAGTAATATTTTTTGCCTTTCATGTACATAGTGTAGCGTAGTGGAGTTGCAATGAATGTAAAACCTATTATCAAACAAGGTATAACCCAAAATAAACAGATTCATGAAAGAAGATGTTTTATCTTTAATTTGTATTTTAGGTTGGTTAAAAGTGAAAACAGCATCTCATTCGAAATGGCATCGTCGTTATTGCACAGCTCAATTAGGCATCATATTTCTATCATCAAAACCCAATAGTCGTTATCAAGACTGGATTCAATTGAGATATGATTCGATTGTTAATGATTATGAACAGTCACAAACAGCAAGTTCAGAGTATAGTCATTTACCGTTTGTAATAGAAATCAGAACAAAACGTATGTCAACATAAAGCATAAAAAGCTAGTTCTGATCTTTTTTATTTGTTAGTTGATAGTACGCGTGATTTATTACATGCTGAAACAAAACAAGAGTTTGACTCATGGTTGATAGCAACGAAACGAGCGGCCTTCTCACAAAATGGTGGTGGTAAGTATAAATAGTAGAATGAACCTTTCTTACTACATTGTTACTCTAAATATTGTGTGTTGTTAAAGGCATTTTTGGTCAATCGCTACAGGAGACATACGATTATGCAAAAGATAAAACAAGTTTTGTACCTTTAATTGTTCAGCATTGTTGTGAACATCTCTTGAAATATGGATCAAATTATGTTGGATTATTTCGGTAAGCGCGTAACATTCTTTTGAATTAGAATACTGTCTTAGAAAAATGGTAGAAAGAAAATAAACCAATTCTTTAGTACAAAATTGCTTTAAATTGGATAAGAAGAGTGACTTAGTACAATAAAATCGATCTTTTTGCTACATTCGAGAGTGGAGTCGTGAGATAAATTACTTGGTAGTTCTCTCTTGATACGATACTTTTTAAAGTAACTTCTTTGTTTACTTGCTTTTAAATTTAAAGCTTTTTGTTCTTTTGATTGATTAGCCGTTATGGCATGAAATCATTCTCGTTATTTCATACAAAACATGTATAATTGGCAGGATCACGATTACTGTTGTTTTTTTTATCTATTTTAGTATACCTGGCAAACAAACAGTGATTAAAGAATTACGTGATATGTATGATCGTGGTATTGTGGTTAAACTCGATAAAACGTATGCTCCAGCCACCGTCTCATCATTACTAAAAATATATTTACAATCATTACCCGAACCGATCATTCCCGATCTTGATTTTGATAGTTTTCTTGAAATTGGTTGTAGTTTCAAATACCAGAATGAAAATGAACGAGATGAGAAAATATCTCGCTTGAAACAAACGATTCTAAATTTACCAGACATTAATTATCATGTTCTTAAATATTTATGTTTATTTATGAAAAAAATATCTGATCAATCATCGGTGAATAAAATGGATAGTGAAAATTTATCTGTAGTATTTGGTAGTAACATTATTCGACCTCCAGAAAAACTTGACATGAACATGATCAAAGGACATAACTTTAATCTGTTACCATTAATGAAAGTTTTAATTGATGAATCTGAAGAATTATTTAATGTAAGTTTACAATAAGTTTTATCTCTATGTTACTTAGTACGTGTTGAATATCCTTTTTTTCGAATTTGCGGATGAAGCAGAATTCATGAAGATTAACGAACATCATAAGTGAGAATTCATCAAAATAGCGACTATAAGATATACCATTTTACTTTTAGCTTTACCTTTGGTGGTATGTATTTTACGAATTTTTAAAAACCACTAAGATCCATCTTTTTCTGTTAGCCTTTGAATCAGAAGTGGCAGACCAACACATCGATAGCAGAACCTTGAGTCTGATATGCTCCCTTAATATTCTTAAAAATAAATTAAAATATTGCAGAAGAATTAAACACGAAATAGCATATGTTCATATAATGATTCATAACGTATGTGTGAAGCTGAACAAACTATAATCGTTTCGTTGAAATATCACTTAATGACTAATTATATTTCAGAAGAAAATGACAATTTTTTTAAAAATAGGTTCACTTTTGACACTTATTATAAGTTAATTAGAACACATAAAAAAAATTAAATTTAAATCATTCATCGAAGGCTATTGCACATTTAAATTATTTCTTTCCAAATCTTTACGATGTAGCATAGTGGGAACGAACGGCTGGCTTGAGAGAAACAATATATCAAGAAAAAACTATGCTACGCTTTTGTATCTATCATAAATAAATCTATCAGAACACACAGCACTGTATAAAGTGGTACGTGAGTGTTTAACAGTATTTAGACTACAAAAGTTAAAGAGCATTAACGAATCTGATTGGTTGATAAAGGTTAAGTCATCATAAACGCATGACTTAAGTCGGAGTTAAGGATGCTGATTGGTTGTAAAGTTAATTGAGATCAGTAGTCTGAACATAGTCTTAACTCGCATTTAGTTGTATAGACGAGAATTTATGATGTGTGAAATACTCTTTAATTATCGCACAGAATGAACGACAGGGTTTTTGAAAATATGCGCGAAACTAATTGAAGGATGACTAAAATAGATATCGAAAAGATAAATCACATCTACAATACATCTACGTGTAATGATCCTTTTCCATAGGCAAAAACGATGAGCGAGTAACTAACACAAAAATCTATCTAGGATGAAAGAAGAGGGTTTTTTTTCTAGTGAAGAGCAATAAACTTTCCGAATTTTCATTGGGACGACTTAGTAATGATCGTCGTGCATAGAAATCATTTTCTTGTATACTTCTTGTCCAAAATCTAATTTTAAGAATAACAATTGTTAAATTTGATTTAATCGTTCTACTGGTGAAATACATTCGCTAATAAAGAAAAAAAAGACACGAATGAATTTCAAACTCAATTAATGGATTTTCAATGATTAACTTAAGTATAGCTAAAGATAATATTATCATTGACTATAACTGGTATTATCACCAGTTATATCGGAAGATAAAACAGGTCAAGTCGATATCAAGAATGTAATGATGGTCGCTGAACGACGTTGGTTAGAAAACAAAAAAACCATCTGTCACGATAACAGCTGCCTTACACATTAACAACATACAAATGTCAAGGAAATACGTTGAAACATGGCATTCTCGCTCTTCTATCATCACCGCCAAAAACATTGACTTTAGATGCTGTGTATATTCCAATATCATGTTTCACCGAACTTGGAGAATTGACTTCTCTAACGAAGT